>CM046814.1:5321867-5337295 GCA_025617385.1 Murraya koenigii | reverse complement strand
TTTGAATAAATAATAACTAAAATATTTTGGACCCTACATTTGAGCTTCTGAATCAATTCAACAAAAGAGGTAAAGTTCCATATATACATGGGGATTAGTACCGTTAGCAAGCTTAGTAGGCTGCTTCCGGTACTTAAGATTAACCGTTCATTATTCATCACTATTCTTAAAACGACATACGACCTCACAACTATTATGAGTACATATTAGAAACATAAAATGATATATGTACTCTTATATATGTCTCATTATAGGGCTTAACGTCTAGTAACAGTAGCGAAATGTACATCAATACTGACAATACATCAGTTTACACTATAAGTTTGCGAAACAAAAAATATTGGATGCTCGGTGTATAGGATTCTTCTAAAATAGTGGTTTGTGCTATATTTGTTTCTCATTACGAAGCTGGTGGAAAAATTATCAAATCACCTTGTTGATTGTTGGAATTAATTCTTTCCCCATTATATTTCAAAATCTTCTACTAATAAAATAATTTTGTGCGTCTTTTATTATTTTACCAAAATTTATTGATCAAATGCTGATGGGTTTTAATGATAGCAGGAGTAATATAATAAAAGACACAAAAATTTGAAATTTAACAAAATCTTTTAACATTTTATGGTCTACATTGTCTTAGATCATAGGGGGAAATGATTATTTTGCTCAAACAATAGGGAGATTTTGATCATTTTCTAGTTGAGAGGCAAATGTGACAAAAATCCAATGTGGAGGACTAGTGGGTGTATACACAGGGAAAATCTAAGAATTTTGTTTGTGCTATCAAAGTATGCCCAAACGTATGGCTTCAACCACAAGTTAAAATGTTTACATGCATGATTATTTGTTGTTGTTGTTATTAATTTTAAAAATAAGGTTATTAGCATTTGACTACTTTGAAAATTGTGAAAAAAACAGGTAAAATAAGTATTTAAATGTAGATTAATATATATATATATATATATATAATTATTCTCAAGCTGCAGACACCCTTATTTTTTTAACGCTGAATACTGCTGTTAAACCATGCAGTTTAATAGAATTAATTTTTAATACACTATAACATCGTATAGTTTAATAGCATTAAAAATTAACTCTATTAAACCACACAACTTAACAATGTGTCCGCATAAAATTTAAAAAAAAAAAAAGGCATCTGCACTAGAAAATGACTATATATATAGTTGTTCGATTTTGTCGAGCAAATACATTATTTCTCTAATATTCTCTCCATTCTCAGTACATAACAAGTTATATAATCATTAAAATAAACAGAATTAATAATCTCTCCATTCCCATTATATAACAAGTTATATGATCATTAAAATAATCTCTTGACGATTTAATCTAGTTGGTCACCTTAGTTCTTGCTACGATGTCGCGGAATCTTTGGATCATGTGTTGACTTGATAAAATTAAGGATATTAATATGTTCATTTGTGACAAACCAGAATTCGAGATGTCTAGTTTATGAAAGAAAACCTGTGCCTTTGTCTTTAGCAGCTTGTTCATATTTTTCCTCTTTTCCTATGTCATTTTCACAATATTAATTTCCAAAGTCTTTTTCAGTTGATTGTAAAACTCTAGTTGTACATGAATATCAAAGGGAACTTGATTTTGGAGGTTAGCAATGGACTACAACGTACGATAATTTTCTATATCGAGAGGGGAAAAAAAAGGATTAAACTTTTGTTTCTGGCAGTCTCACAATGCTCTTGAGTCTGTAGCATCAGTGGACAGAAGGGAGTGTTCTGTATAGGTTGTGATAGTTAATTAGTCAAATGATTTATGGTGTTGCAAAAAGACCCCGATTACAAAAGCTAAAAATGAAAAATGACTCTCTAATCATAATCTTTATTTGATCGAGCATATCTGTCCAATCTAATGTGCGCACAAGACATACTCAAAGATGAATTACGAATCTCTGATGATATGAGCTTGCATCAGCTTTCAAAGTTCTTGTCCCACGTGTTAAGATTTAATTAAGTTCAAATTTTCTTTCAGACGTTACGAATTTTGTACCTAGTTTCAAATTTAATGTAAGTGAATGATTTAAAGTGTGAAAAATGCGTATCAGCACCATTGTCGCTATGATTGAAATTTTTTGTTGTCATGATAACTGATATTACAAAACGATCATTTCCTTGACTATTCACTTCTAATTATTTCATGTAATCAAGAAAATGTAAAATTAAAAGATAATAAGAACCAAGAGCTTCAAAAATTCTCATCTTTTGCATTCGTGGCACAGTTCCTAGGCATCCTTCAGCCTCTATGGTAAGTGCATTCAGTCTGCCCAGAAGGGCTTAGTTGAGTAATTTTCAACAGTTTTCTATATATTGCTGGCCATTCCAATTTGAATCCTGAAGAGTAGTGGTCAAAAATCAATGTGTGTTTTTCCTGCCCCTAACTTTTAAATAAACTACAAATAAAAAAATCTTCATGTATATTTCCATTTTTCATACCGCAGTGCTTATGAATAAGAGTGAAATTTAATTAAGCTCTTAAATAGTTATCACCTTCAGCTGTTAAACATGGTTAATTATTAAGGACTTGAATAAGACAAAACATAACAAGGAGGACATATTAGTGATGCCTTTTCTTCTGACCTCCGAGTTTCTTTCTACAAACAGCAAGAACCCAAGTCTTTTATTAATAAAACCTCTTAATTAATTATTACATTCATACAATATATATATATATATATATATATATATATATATATATATATATATATATATCTGTGAATTGAAGTGCATGCAAATAAGTAGAAACCAATCAAGAACCAGTAGAAAACAAGAATCATGTCACTTCCCGACTTCATATGTCATCTCTTGCATTCATGACCTCCTCAATTAGCCCATCTATTTTAATTAATTTTCAGCTGACTTTGATCATTGATCATCATCATGATTATTCTTCAACAAACCTTCAGCCATCGATCTTCTAATAAATTTCCTCGAAACACTCCTTCCTCGAGCTTCATGGAATTTATCGCCCTTATGTCCCATTCGAATAGTACTTGTATTGGCGATCGGTTCAGCGGAAATAAATAAATTCGAGTATAATAACCTATGATACCAAAATTGTCAGCCAACGCTCTTTCTTTCATAATATCAACTTCCGCAACCACCTCTGCACCCATAAGCTTCATGACTAGCGCCACATAATCCGGTGCCATACTCCACAAGTACCGATGAAAAATCACCATTACATGCTCGTTTTTGCCATGAAGCTGCTGAAATTCTTTTCGATCAAAGTCACCATGTCCTCCTTGTTTATAAGTCGTTGGCGTAACCGTGGCAGCGTCTTGGGATTAGCGGCAACAAATACATAATCGCCGTCGCTAGAGCTGTCCATTTTGGGCATAAGAAGTTGGAGATTGACTGCTGTGAAGGAGGTGGGCACCGCCCATCCGTAAGAGCGGTGCACCATTCAACACTGCACACAGGTCGTGTTGAATGAAAAAAAAGAAAAAAAAATAAAATAATAAAAATAATAATAAAATAATAATGCATAGTAACTAAAATGCAGCTATAAATTGAGCGCCCATTCCCTCATTTCTATCATCCCAGAAAATTCATTTCTTCTTGTATTAGAGAATTTTGAGAGTTATTGGTTGTAATCGGGGTATTGGGAAGTGAGAATAATTTTCTCCTACTTATAGAGAGAGTATAATTATTCTCCTCTATTATTAGAGAGAATTTATTATTTTTTCAGCATAATAAAATTATTTCTTTCTGTCTTTGCCCGTGGATGTAGGCTATAAGCCGAACCACGTAATTTCTGGTGTCTGAATTTGTGCTTGCTCTTCATTTTTCTTCCAATCTCATTTAGCTGTGTTTCTGTTTCACCCATAAATCTCCTTACAGTGGTATCAGAGCGAGGTTGCATTTTTGGAATCGGAGTTACTGTTCACATATACTGTCACTATTCACGTATACGGTCACTGTTCACGTGAGACAGTGAGAGCCGATCCTAACTAAGTTAGTTCGTGGTGAAAGCAATGGCGGCAAAATACGAGATTGAGAAGTTCAATGGGAACAATTTCTCGTTATGGAAAATGAAGATGAAAGCTATCATGAGGAAAAACAATTGCTTGGCAGCAATTAGAGAAAGACCCATAGAGGTAACTAATGATGCTAAGTGGAACGAAATAGACGGTAATGCAATTGCTAATCTACACTTAGCACTTGCTGATGAAGTGTTATCCAGTTTGGCAGAGAAAAAGACAGCGAAGGAAATATGGGATACTCTCACAAAGTTGTACGAGGCTAAGTCGCTGCACAACAAGATCTTTTTAAAGAGGAGACTCTATACTCTTCGCATGGCGGAATCTACATCAGTAACCGACCATATCAACACCTTAAAAACTCTATTTTCGCAACTTACAACGTTGGGTCACAAAATAGAGGAAAATGAACGTGCGGAGCTTCTACTTCAAAGTCTACCAGATTCGTATGATCAACTCATAATTAATCTGACGAACAAAAACCCGACGGACGATCTAGTTTTCGATGATGTTGCAGCCTCCATCTTAAATGAGGAAAGCAGGCGCAAGACCAAGGAAGATAGACATGCAAGTTCGCAGCAAGCAGAAGCACTATTGGTGACAAGAGGGAGATCAACAGAACGTGGCCCCAGTGGGAGTTACAATCATGGTAGATCAAAATCCAGAAGTAAGAAGAATGTGAAATGCTACAATTGTGGCAAGAAAGGGCATGTGAAGAAAGAGTATTGAAGCAATCGAGAAAAGTAGAGATTAAAGCACCTGAGTCATCAAATGCTCAGGGTTGTGTGGCTAGTACTTCGGATGATGGCGAAATTCTCTATAGCGAGGCAGCAGCTGTTACAGAAGGCAGAAAGCGGTTAGCTGACGTCTGGCTTATAGACTCAGGAGCAACATGGCATATGACCTCTCGGAGAGAATGGTTCCACACATATGAACCAATCTCAGGAGGATCTGTGTACATGGGCGATGACCATGCCTGGAGATTCTTGGTATTGAGTACTTGTCAAAATAAAAATGTATGATGGTACAGTTCGCACAATTCAGGAGGTACGATATGTCAAAGGCCTAAAGAAAAATCTATTGTCTTTAGGACAAACAGATAGTCTTGGGTGCAAAGTCCATATTGAAAATGGGATGATAAAAATTGTCAGAGGAGCGCTTGTGTTAATAAAGGCAGAAAAGATCAGTGCGAATCTATTCATGCTTGAGGAGAAACACTACGGGAAGGCGATACGTGTGTCGCGTCAAATGGAGAAGAGTCAACGATGATGTGGCATCTCAGACTTGGCCACATGTCAGAACAAGGTTTGAAGATTCTCTCTCAGCGACAGCTGCTTCCGGGACTCAAATCGGTAAGTCTACCTTTTTGTGAGCATTGTGTTATAAGTAAGCAGCATAGATTGAAATTTAGCAGATCTCATGCTAGAAGTAAATGCATTCTCGACTTAGTTCATTCCGATGTTTGGGAATCACTGGATTTATCCCGAGGAGGTGCAAAGTACTTCGTTACTTTTATTGATGATTACTCAAGAGATGTTGGGTTTATCCAATCAAGAAAAAGTCAGATGTGTTTCCAATATTCAAGGAATTCAAAGCGCGGGTTGAACTTGAATCGAGAAAAGATCAAGTGCTTAAGAACGAGATAATGGTGGAGAGTATACAGATGGTGCATTTCTTGCATCATGTAAGCAAGAAGGTATTCGAGGCGGTTACGTGGCATACACTCCTCAACAAAATGGAGTGGCGGAGCGGATGAGCAGAACTCTTATAGAGAGGATAAGAGCTATGTTGAAGGCTACTGGTCTACCTAACTCTTTTGAGTGAAGCGACCAAAGCACTGTTATGTGATAAATCGGTCTCCATCAACGACCATTGAGTTGAAGACGCCAGATGGAGATGTGGACAGGTAAGCCGGTGATTACTCTCATTTACATGCATTTGGAAGTCCTGTATATGTAATGTATAATGCCCAAGAAAGAACAAAGCTAGATCCAAAATCTAGGAGGTGTATCTTTTTGGGGTATGTTGATGGTGTCAAGGGGTATCGTCCGTGGGATCTCACTGCCTACAAGATTGTCATCAGCGAGAGATGTTGTCTTTGTAGAAGATCAAGCTGCAAAAGAAAGATGGGGATGATAGTCTTGTGAAAGAAAAGTCGGAGACTACACCGGTATATGTAGAAAATAGTCGGGAAGATTCGAGTCTTACGAGCGGCACTGAGCACCGAGAACAAGAACCAGTCGAGTCTGAGGCTCCAGAAGTTCGTCGGTCAACTCGAGAGAGACGACCACCAACTTAGCACTCAGAGTATGTTACAGAGATCAATGTTGCGTATTGTCTTTTAACAAAGGATGGAGAGCCATCAACTTTCCATGAAACTTTAAACAGCTCAGATGTTACTTTGTGGACAGCAGCAATGCAGGAAGAAATTGAAGCTCTACACAAAAACAAGACATGGTTGTGCCACTGCCACATGAAAGAAAAGCCATTGGAAACAAATGGGTCTACAAGATCAAACGTGATGGCAATAATCAAGTGAAGCGGTATCGTGCAAGATTGGTGGTAAAGGGATATGCTCAGAAAGAAGGTATTGACTTCAATGAAATCTTTTCTCCAGCAGTTAGACTCATGACAGTCAAAGTAGTCTTGGCAATGTGTGCTACATTCGACTTACATCTAGAACAATTAGATGTGAAAACTTCATTTCTTCATGGAGAACTTGAAGAAGAAATTTATATGCTCCAACTAGAAGGTTTTGCTGAAACAGGCAAGGAGAACTTGGTTTGCAGATTAAACAAATCTCTATACGGTCTCAAACAGGCGCCGAGGTGTTGGTATAAGAGATTTGATTCCTTCATCATGAGCCTTGGATACAACAGACTCAGTTCAGACCATTGTGCTTATTACAAGAGATTTGAGGATAATGATTTTATCATTTTGCTGTTGTATGTGGACGACATGTTGGTCGCAGGCCCCAACAAAGATCAAGTCCAAGAATTAAAGGCACAGTTGGCTAGGGAGTTTGAAATGAAGGACTTGGGACCAGCAAACAAGATTCTATGGATGCAAATTCACCGAGACAGAAATAACAGGAAGATTTGGCTTTCACAGAAGAATTACTTGAAGAAAATCTTGCGACGCTTCAACATGCAAGAATGTAAGCCAATTTCTACCCCACTTCTTGTTAATTTCAAGTTATCCTCAAGTATGTGTCCTAGCAATGAAGCAGAGAGGAAGGAGATGTCTCGAGTACCATATGCATCAGCGAGTGGGAAGTTTGATGTTCGCTATGATCGCATACAAGACCGGACATTGCACAAGCGGTGGGAGCAGATTAGTCGATACATGGCGAATCCTAGTAGAGAACATTGGCAAACAGTGAAGAGGATTCTAAGATACATCAGAGGAACCTCAGATGTTGCATTATGTTATGGAGGATCAGAATTTAATGTCAGAGGCTACGTGGATTCAGATTTCGCAGGTGACCCTAATAAAAGAAAGTCCACTACTGGCTATGTGTTTACACTTGCAGGAGGAGCTGTAAGCTAGGTTTCAAAATTGCAGATTGTTGTGGCTTTATTTACGACAGAGGCAGAATACATGGCAGCTACACAAGCATGCAAGGAAGCTATTTGGATACAAAGGTTACTTAAGGAGCTCGGGCACAAACAAGAGAAAATTCCTGTGTTTTGTGACAGTCAGAGTGCTTTGCATATTGCAAAGAATCCAGCCTTTCATTCCAGGACAAAACATATAGGGGTACAGTATCACTTCGTTCGAGAAGTAGTGGAAGATGGAAGTGTAGATTTACAGAAAATCAATACCAAGGAGAACCTAGCAGATGTTATGACTAAGCCAATCATTACTGACAAGTTTATATGGAGTAGATCCTCGTGTGGCTTAGCAGAAACGTAAGCAACATGTCAATGGTAAAGCAGAAAGGATAGTGTGGAGATTGATTGGTTCTCAATCAAATCTCCAAGTAGGAGAATGTGAAGGAGGTGGGCACCGCCCATCCAGAAGGGCGGTGCCCCATTCAATTGAAAAAAAAGAAAAATAATAAAATAATAAAAATAATAATAAAATAATAATGTATAGTAACCAAAATGCAGCTATAAATTGAGCGCACATTCCCTCATTTCCATCATCCCAGAAAATTCATTTCTTCTTGTATTAGAGAGAATTTTGAGAGTTATTGGTTGTAATCGGGGTATTGGAAAGTGAGAATAGTTTTCTTCCAGTTATAGAGAGAGTATAATTATTCTCCTCTATTATTAGAGAGAAGTTATTATTTTTTCAGTATAATAAAATTATTTCTTTCTGTCTTTGCCCGTGGATGTAGGCTATAAGCCGAACCACGTAATTTCTGGTGTCTGAATTTGTGCTTGCTCTTCATTTTTCTTCCAATCTCATTTAGCTGTGTTTCTGTTTCACCCATAAATCTCCTTACAACTGCAACATAGTTATAGAATCGATTTGGTGATGATGACAAATAATCAGGACGTTGTGTGAAGTCAAAGATTTTGAAGAGAAGAAGAGCTAAAAGTAAAATTAGAAAGGGCAGAGAATTAATCGATTTTGCCATATAGTAATTTGTTGCTTGATTTAATTGATGCAACAAATCAATTAAAGATAATGAAATGTGTCTTTTGGTCGATTTATAAAATATTCTGTCTATCCCTCAATATATATGACAAGTTATGTTACACTAAAATAAAATATTCGTTCAATTCAAAATTTCTGATGATTAAATCTAGGTGGTCACTCTAGCTAGTTCTTGCTTTGATGTCGTGGAACTTTTGTATATTTGTTATGTTGGCTTGATAAAAATTAGTTAAGGAAATTTTTGACATTGGGTAGATCGCTTGTAGAAATTGTTTTTATTACTAGAATTTAAATTCATTATAAATTTGTATTACCTCATTTCAGGTTTATTTGAGATTGCTTTTAACAAATTCAAAATGATTTTTAAAATTAAAAAATAATTTTGGTGTTTTTTTTTTTTAAGAATCATTTTTCATAGAAACCATTTCATTGTACAGTAGATATTGAAAAGTATAAAACAAGTAGTTTTTCAAAATTTGATTTTGAAAATCAATTTTATTCTTAATATAATTCCATATATATTCTCACATATGTTATAAAATCAAAATTATCTTTTTCAATTAAAAAATAAAATCATTATTATACACAACACGATAGAAAAATATTATATATACATATATAAATGTTTGTAAATATGAAAATAAATTTTATTCAATATTGTGTCTATGTCAGTCATTGGCATTCTTTCAGTAATTTAACAATAAGAATTATTAAATAAATACAACTATCTTTAAAACTCATAACACTTTCAAAATATATTTTAAAAAATATTTAATCGATTCTCTTCATACCTAATTATTTATACACCACATCTAACATTACTAATTTTAAAAGTTACAACATTATAGAACTAGCCCTTCATCCATTTTAATGTTAAATTGTTGAAAGGTTGAAGTTGACTTTTTAATATAAATATTGCCTAGTAATTAATTAATTTCTATATTAAAACATCATACTTATCTTTCAATAAGTTTTTTACAATAATGCTACACATCCCAAATTTTTTATCCCAAATGATATGGCATTTATCAATTGGTTAGTAAAATTAAAGTTCATTTTCCTATATTATAAATTAAAACAAATTTCTAAAAGATCAAAAGAACTTGAGTAATGCTACATATCCCAAATTTTTTATTTCAAACAACTTTTCCAAATGATATGGCATTTATCAATTAGTTGGTAAGATAATATAATTAATTCACTTTAATTTTATCAACTAATTGATGAATGACACATCATTTGGGATAGTTATTTGTAATAAAAAATTTGGGATGTTTAATATTATTGAAGAAACTTAGGGGTTGTTTGTTTTTTCTCTAAAGTCTTAATTTAGCTTAATTTAAGATGTTTTGATATTTTGGTTTTTTTTTTTTTGCATCTGAAGTCTTATTGTAAGACATTTCATATGAATGAAAAAAGTAAAATTTCCTGACTTTATCTTAATGATAAAATATCTTATAGGAAAATTATCATTTTTACTCACAAATACCTCATTAAATGTATTTATTTTCTATGTAGCTATTGGATGTTATACTAGAATTTCACTTGATCTTAAATTGTAAATACTTAATACACATTGAATTTGAATTTAAACAATTTTTTTATTATTAAATAACAATTTTATGTATAAATATTATGTTTAATTGTAAAAAAATAATGTTATCAAAATTAATTTTCATAAATTATATATCAAATGCTTACCTTATAAACATTTATAACATATAAAAACTATTGTACTAGAAAATATTGTAAATATATACTTATTTAAAGTTAAAATATATATAACATTTTCAAGGTTAGAAGTGTAAAAATATTAGAATTAAGATGTTTGAAGCTTATAAAAACAAATAACTTACCACTTATATTCATATGTCAAATAATAAAAAAAATGCATTCAGACTCCTTCAGATTTCAGTAATATTCGAACCAATTCAGATTTCAAATAAAAAAACAAACACTACCTTAAGTTTGGTCAGCAATAGAGAAGAACCTACAAACCATCATATATTATACCAGGAAAAACAAAGTAAAAAAATTTTCTCTTGTTTATTGCAGTGAACCAAGTTCCCCTACATTATAATTAAATTTAAAAAAAAAAAATCATCAACGTTTCCATTCCACTTTGCATCTACCTCAATATACATGCAATATATATTTTCACTTTTAGGATCAACAATTATGCTAATAAATCAATGTTCCCAAAATTATGTTAATTGTATTATTTAACTTTCTTTTACTTTTCATACAGTTATATAAATAGAGTAGTTAGTGCTCATGAAAGAATAGATAAGAATTTTATCTTATTATATCATTCTTTAAAAATTTTAAGCTCTTAAATGTAATTAACACCAACAACAGTTAAACTTTACTTAATTAAGGATTTTGGTTAATGAGACAATATATAACTAGGAGGACGTATACAGGTGATGCATTTTCTTTGATCCCCAAGTTCCTTTATACAAAAAACAAGAACCCAAGCCTTCTATTAATTAAACCACTTAAGTCTTAATTATTTTGATCGTATACACTGTAAATGAAGTACATGCAAGTTAGTGGAAACCAAGAATCATAAAGTCACTTCCTAGCTTCCTAGATAAATTACATCATCATGCTCATTCATCACAAAATCTTCAACCTCCGATCTTCTAAATAATTTCTCTCTGAGCATTCCTTCCTTATTCGTCATTATTTTAGTGATACTATAGTAACACAAATTGCTCACATGTAAATAGTATCATTAAATACTTACATCATAGTGTCATTATATTTGTGATATCATAGTGATACAAATTATTGACACTAAAAATTAGAGTCAGTGTGTTCTGACTTGAACATTACGAACACAATTAATAAGTGTCAATAAAAGTAATTACTAACACTAAATTAGTGGAAGTGAAGCCCATTTTTCTCATAGTGCTCCAATCTTCTAAATAATTTTCCTCTGAGCATTCCATCCTTACTCGTCATGGAATTGACTACCTGGATGTCCCATTAAATTGGGATATGATATCTCGTAATACCAAACTTTTCTACCAGATCCTTTTCTTCTATAAAATTAACTTCCACGGCCACTTCTGCTCCCAAAAGCTTCATGGCCACCGCCATATATTCTGGTTAAAAATCACCATTACAAGCTCATTCATTGCCATGAAGCTACTAAAATTCTTTTCAGTGAAAGTCACTATGTCCTCCTTGTTCACAAGTGCTCGTAGTGGTGTTCTTCGGGGCATTAGTGGCAGCGTCTTGCGATTGACGGCAGCAAATACATCATCACCGTCACAAACGCTGTCCATTTTGGCCATGCCATGGTGAAGATTAACGGTGACATATTTACATAATCGAATTGGTGATGACGGTAAATGATCATAACGTTGTGTGAAGTCAACAATTTTGAAGAGAAGAAGAACTAAGAGTAAGACAAAGAGTAGAGAATTAATCGATTTTGCCATATAGCAATTGCATATTATTATGATTTTAAGAACTAATTTTATATTTAATACAATTACATTCTCACATACATTATAAAAATCTAAAATTATCTTTATTCAATTATGAAAAAATCATTAAATTTATAAGACATAATATTATTATTATCAATTCTGTGCCAGTTTGGGATTGTGGAGGCCGATGAAATAAGTCATTTGTGCTGTGCAAATGAAATTAGCTATTGATCGAAAAAGTAGCTTGGTGTTTGGTAAACTGTATTATTGCTGCTGTTGTGAATTTAAAAAGCAGTGTATATGCGTTTAATAAATTTTATTACGAAAGTTTTATTATATAATGATCAAAATAGACACAAGTTTAAGTTGTCTTTTATTTTTTAGAGTATGTTTAATAAATTGTTTAGACATATTTTTTTGTTTAAATATGTAAAATTACATAAAGTAAAAAAAAAAACTCAATTAAATAAAATATAAAAAACTTCATAATCTATTACATAGAATATGAAAAAAAAATCATATATAAAAAACTTCATAATCTGTTACATAGAATATGATAAAAAAATCATACTTATATATAATTCAAATAAAATAAAAAGTAATATGTATTATAATCACATTAACTTGTTGTAATAAAATTTCTCAAATTTTTGAATATGGCATACAGTACAAATCAATGGGTAATAACATATTAATACTCAAAATTTTAAATGTTTATCATTATCATAAAATATGGATATAGAAAAATATATATTAATATATATAGGTTAAACTTTAAAAGCCATAGTTATGAAATTAGAACTTACTAGATCAAAACTAATTTGGTATTAGAGAGGACGTATGCAGTTATGGTGGTAATTAGAATATGACGGTAATATGATATTTAATTATTTATATATTAGGATTTATGGATAAGTAAGATATCATTGTCTTTTTTTTAAAATATTAAGGTTACAATAAGAATTTTAAAAATGTGTGGTAGCTTATTAAATATGATATCTAATTATTTATATATTAGGATTTATGGATAAGTAAGATATCATTGTCTTTTTAAAAAAAATATATTAAAGTTATAATAAGAATTATAAAAATGTGAGTTATCTTATTAAATAAGCTGCTAATAAAAAGTAGCATCCTACCTGCCTTTAAAAGTTAGTGACAAAATAGAGAAAATTATGAAATAATCTACTGTTGTAAGATTTACCAAAAACTATTTTTTAAAAAAAATTATTAAATAATTTGCTATTAAATTTCCACCTATATCCTAAACGGAGCCTCTACTAAAGATAACAAATTAAAAGAAATACAGATGATAAATATACTTAATTATTTATATAGCTGACTATTGACCTGGTTTTAGAAAAAAATAATGTAATATCTTTTTGTCGTTTTTTTAAATATTCTCTGTATCCTTGTATTTGACAAGTTATATTACATTAAAATAAAGTATTTGTTCAATTCAAAATTTCAGATGATTAAATCTACGTGATCACCCTAGTTAGTTTGTGCTTCAATGCCGTGGAACCTTTGTATGCTGTGGTGGTATATTAGGTTAATTGTTATATACGGAAATTGTTTTTATCACTTGAATTCACATTTCATTATATTTTTTTAATACCTCATTTCATGGAAACTGTTGAAAGCTGAAAGGTACAAACTTTCCTTTAACTTTCGATAAATTTTTTTCCCTTTTTGGGTTAATGTTGATACTAAAATCTAGTCGCTTCTCCCTTAAGTAGGTTCTCCAGCTAACGCTCGAGTTTTTTTTATCACGGAAGTAAGTGATGTCCTCTAGTCTGTACTCACAGAAAAATGTCAGAGACCGCCGGTTATTTTTCCGGCGAAGACCCTTTGATGCTCAAGTTAGTGATTGGGCTTAACTTCTTAGAAAATTTTCTTTAAAGAAAAAAGGAAAAAGTCAATATAGAGGCTCACTCCTTCTTTTGCTGCTTGTTCTCTCTTTTTTGATTCTTTTATGTGTAAAAAGTCTAAGCTCACTTTTTTCTCTTTTTCTGAGGTACTTATCTGGGTCTTCTGTTCCTTGTCATTATTCCGTAGCGTATGTTCTCAACTTCCCACGTACTCGTCTGTTTTGGGACTGGTTATTAGGTTATCACGAACTCATTGTGCATAGGAGTTACACCTCATTCCGAGAGAGAGTCATTTAACCGATTCCCACTATAGGCTCAGGCTGCCACACTTAAGTTTTGCTTGAGGACTGGTTTATACCTACTCTTGGTGCTGCTTATAACATGATGAGAGCTCGCTTAGTGGCGAGTGAATGTTCCTACTCTTCTTAGCTTAGCCTCGAGCGGAATGAAAATTCTTGCATTTGGCTAGCTTAATCTCAAGCATGAGTGCTTTTACATTGGCGATCAGTGATTCTATTTTGGCCGGCTTGACCTCGAGCAAGTGTTCTCTTTATTTTCCAAATAGTTAATATCTTAAGTTAGTGCCAATTTAGGTTACTGAAGATTTGTAAGCGACTTAATTGAGTGTTATTAGCATTAATAACTTTTAGGGATACAAAAATTTGTTTTCCTATATACTATAAAACAAATTTTCTACAAGATCAAAAGAAATTTAATTTTGGTCATTAACGGTAGGGTAGAACGCACATACAATATATTATACAGAGAAAAAATAAAACAAAACAATACAATTTTCCCTTCTTTCTTGTCTCAAAGTTCTAGATTGATCAGGACTATAAGTTCAAAATAGCTTATGGTGGCAAATTAGTCAAACGATACCGTATTACATTTTGTCAAAACCTTTATTTTATTGAGCATAGATGTCAACATAGTCTAATTAGAGTATTGATATACTTACAAGTTGAAATACAAAATTTTCCCCAATCAATAACTATCATGTATTTGTTAATAATTTATTTCTTTTATAATCATTAATGAGATGATTTCAGTTCAGTAACGAATAAATAACACATCATGTACCATATTATTTGAGATAAAAACTTTGATGACACTTTTATAAACATATACATATTATTGGATTTTACTAAGTTACATCTAATGTAATTTATATCCCACAAAAAAGCATGTGAAAACTAGTAACAAAATAATAGGTGCTATATACTTTTGTGTGGGAGGTAACTTAGTCGAACCCCATATTATTACTCAATACATACTTAAATGTGAAAAGTGCAAATTTAGTGCCATCATCATTATGTTTCATTTAATATTAATTTTACAAGGGGTATCATTTCGTTGATTCACTTCTAATTATATAGTCTAATTAAAAAAACGTAAATTACAGGGATAACAAGTTCTCCAAGAGCATTAATTCTCATACATCTTCTCCATTTTAGCTATCCTCTGTGGAAATACTCGACTCTATCATTTGATCGACTTCTT
>CM046814.1:5306709-5321767 GCA_025617385.1 Murraya koenigii | reverse complement strand
GTTGTACATAGTTGGAGTCATTTGGGCCACTCGAGGTTGTTTGAGGCTATAGACTAATTATTTTCTTTTGGTTAATGTAAACATCCTATTTTGGAATTATACTAGGAATGTGATATATGAATTATGAAACATGTGCATTATTGGATATGTTATCGGATGAGATTGGGTTGATGTATAATAAATGATTTGGGAGTGCTTGTGTTATAGTTGCAGGTTTGGGAATGTTATATATTTAGGGGAGGTTCTGCCGAAATTTCGGTAGAATTCTCATTAATATGATTTTTAATATTTGAGTTCAGTTTCTTAAGATAGGTCGTCTCTGCGAATGAGGCGGGTCGTGTCATAGGAGGTGACCGTGGATTATCCAAACTTGTTTAAAAAACTGCTTTCACTAGAGGAAATCAAGTGTTAGGAATCATCACAAAAGCCCTTAAACCTCTAGGATGTCTACCTGACCCACCAACTGGAGAAGAGTTAGTTGTCTTAAGTATGCAAGAAAGAATATCTAAAATGTTAGATCATGCAGATGTTTTCATCTTTTTGCTAGGTGATCTTGCAACTTTTTGCTAGGTGATCTTGCAACTCTGGAATCACTAATTACATTTGCGTCTTGGGCCCATTTGAACATTCATCAGAAATCCATTGGTTTGTTAAATGTTAATAATTTTTATAATGGCTTATTCACATTTCTTAACCATGCAATTAACAATTATCTTATTCCTCCCTCAGTTAAAAAAAATCTTTATTTGTGCTTCTACTGCTAATGAATTACTTGATCTTTTACAAGCTTACAAACCGGAGCCATAATCTATGACTTTGGCATTGGATTGGTCAACTGAAGATGATAACAGTAAAAGTAGTAAGAAGTGTAAATTGGATTTAAATCTCCATTTGTAAATTTCCTTTAAGACATTGAGGACAATGTCTCATTTAGGTTTGGGATAGGAAATAGTTGACAATTGTGGACTGTGTCAATCCTCGTGATGTTTTTACTAATTTTTTTTTGGTAAAAACTAACTTTAGATAAATTTTGAGTCGAAGATGGCCGAATATGGAGTGAGTGGTTCTAGAATGAGTGGTTCTAGAAACGCATCTTTTTAGTCTTAGGGTCTTTTATTTATTTATTTAAAAAAAATTGATTCTAAGTCTCTACAACAAGTTCAGGTGTGATATTCTCTACTTCTTCTTTTATGTTTCGTTTCTTTGTTTCTTATTTTGCATGCATATCTTTAAATTATAAAATATTAAGAATAATGTTTAGATTAGGTTGGAGGGTGGGGATAGTTGATTTAAATTGTAAATATATGTTTTTATTTAAATAAAAAAATCCAAAAACAATAATTTTTTTTATCTAGAATGGTCGTGTAAAGAGTCACTATTTTTATACGCATCCTAATGATTCGATCTATATTATTTTCGAAATTTAAAATTCATATTAAGTTGTTTTTGTTCCTTATTCTTTGAATTTCTCAAATTTATGAATTCCCCATTTAATAATCATTAATTAAATCTTTTTGTTAGTTATTTATTTATTTAAACAGGTATTATTAAATTATTCTTTTTACACACACACTATGACACATGCTATTGGGTTGTAAGTTAAAATTTTTGCAATATTTTGTTCTCTTGATTTGTTGAAGATAATTTCTAAGGTAGTGTGAAGTGTGTTATGCTTTTCAAAAAAAAAAAAGAAAGAAAACAAAAGAAGAAAAAAAGAAAAAAAAAGAAACGTGTTTAATTTTACTATATCCGAAACCCGAGTAATTAAGTCCGTAGGGGTGTTTTAACACCTAGTTCCCTAAGGCCAACTAGTCTGGGAGTCATTGGCCCAAAGCTCGCTACATGGGTTGCAGATATATTGTTTGCTTATTTATCTAAACTCCGAGTAATTAAGTCCATAGGGTGTTTTAACACCTAGTGCCTTAAGGCCAACTGATCTGGGAGTCATTAGTCCAAATCTCGCTATATAGATTGAAGATGTAATATTTTAAATTTTATGAATAATCTACTGCCTAATAAAGATATTATCTCTGATAAATCACTAGAATAAAAAATATTTTTTCTTTTAATGAAGCCCCATAAATATTGTGTTAATTTCTCGAGCACAAAAGAAGATTTGATGATATCTTGGATAATGAGTGAATGACAAAAAGCTAAAATAAATAAATAGGAGAATTTATTTATTTGGTAGTTTAGAGGATAGATGAACAACTATTAACTTACAAGTGAATTTTATAATTCTTAATAGCGCTTTAATTGTTAGGGACTAGCAGTAAGCTGGTTGGGGGTATGATTAGTACTAGAAAGTGTATATTTTATAAAGGTTTAAATTATTATTTTCTCACTTAAAGTATTAATTAATGTGTACATAACTTACATTTTATCTTAATGTTCATCATATGTAATTTTATGTAAATTATATTTTATTATGTTAATTTTTATATTTTGTTATTTTAGGTATATTTTGATAATGAAGAGAGATCAGAACTAAAAAATGAGAGATAAAAGGGAAAAAAAAGAGCTGCTTTGTCATAATAAATAAATAATATCTGTTATATTAAAAAAAAGAGATAAAGAGGTAAAGATATAATATATAATATAATAATATAATATTATAATAATAAAATAATAAATAGTGCCTCTATTTGTAACTATAAAAAGAGAAGCAGCGTAGAGGAAAAAGAACGCGGAGGAGAAGAGAAAGAAGAGAAAGAAAAGAAAAGAAAGAGAAGAAAAAGAGAAGAGAAATGAGAGAAAGAAAAAGAAGAGAAAGAAAAGGGTGAAGTTGAGTATTTCAAATTTTCTTCTTCTATTATTTCAAGTTCTTAAAATTTTCTTGTAATATATTTAGAAGTTTGTCAAATAAAATGAATGTTTTCTTTTCAATATGAGTGGCTAATTTATTAAGCTAGGGCAAATTGTGAAACTCAAGGATTTAAATTATAGAATTAATATCTCTCTCAAGTAAGTTCAAAGTTTATTTTATTTAATATTTAATATTTTTGTATTTTTATTTACTGAATATTTTTTTATGTCATATTAATTTATAAACTTAAAATCTTATTGGATTTATATGATATTTTGACATTATGTCCACACTCCAATTTAGTTGTGGCACATCATATACTCCATTCTCATATTCATCCATAAAATTGGTTAGTTAAGAATTAAATGACATAATATTTAATTAGTACATAAAATATAAAATATAAATATGAGAGAATATTATGAACATAATTTAAATTCTAAGAGTGTATCTCATAGCCTTAGTACTTTTTAGACAGGTAATCTATTTTTCTACTATTAATTTTTATTTAATAATAGACTAGTAAATTTAAAATTCCCTGTAGTTCGACCCCGGACTCCCCAGATTATATTATAACTATACACTCTTATACTTGGGAGTAAATTAAAGACTTTTAAGTCGTGTCAGTGGCATAGTCTATGGCGGTTATGGGTTGAGGGAGAGACAAAATGAAACGACCCGCTCCATTCCCAAAGGTGATCTATCTCAAGAAACTAAACTCAAACACTAAAAATCTTATTAATGAGAATTCTACCGAAAATTTCGACAGAACCTCCCTTAAATATATAATATTCCCAAACCTGCAATATAACACAAGCACTCCCAAAATAATTTATTAAGCATCAAACTACTTCAACCAGTCTCATTCAAGTAAAATATCCAATAGTACACATGTTTTCTAATTTTTATATCACATCCCTAGTATAATTCCAAAATGGGATGATTATATACACTAAACAAAAAAATAATTATTCTATATCATCGGACACTCTCACGTGGCCAAAACGACTCCAAATATGTACAATTCTTTGGGTCAATTGTTGTATCTTTAATCTCCTGGGGGAGAATATAATAAAATAGAGTGAGTATAAAACTCAGTGAGTGGATAGTAGCTTTTGAAACATAAAATACTTACAAAAATAAATGCATCGCTTGTATAATTACTTTTCTCAATTAATTATTTTAATGTAAAAATTTCTTTCTTTTCAATCATATTATGAATATAAATATAATTGATCATCATTACAAAATCAATAAAAAAATCTCATATTAAAATATCAAATACTAAGTAATACAATCATCCTTAAACAAATATCCGGGGGAATAATCTTGTCATATCCAGACGTCAACAGACGACAATGATGTACTATCTGGGTACCATCATGCTCGGAGCTACACGGATAGACGGGGATGTGCCATCTCATGCTTATCATCATAATCCATATCCGGATCTCAACGAACGTCCAATGATGCGCTATCTGGTAACATCGTGTCCAGACCACCCGGATTTAAATCTCATCATATCTCAATATCTTTTTGCATGCATATGCCCTCAAAGGGCGAAAACGCCTAAACACATAGCTTAAAGCCTATATGTGTGCTCAGACAGGCCCCAAAGGCCTACTATCTCATCTCATCTTATCTTATCTGGAGGGAATGGGTATTTGCTTTAAACTTTAAATCATGATCGAAATCAATATATATATACACACACTTTAAATCATGCTCAAGATCAATCATATACTCTTTAAATCATGCTCAAAATCAATATATATACAATTTAAATCATGCTTGAAATCAATATAAATACACTTTAAATCATGCTCAAAATCAATCATCTCTTTTACCATTTTAAAGTCGATACAGAACATAAATGAATAAATATAACTTAACAAAATATTTATACGTAATAAAAATTTATTTTGGAGAACCATTAAATGAAAATAGTTAAAATACTTATTTTACGAACAAGCTTTACTATATTAAAATAACGTACGTAAATAGTTTTAATGTATACCAGTCACAATGATAAAGCCCAGACTCGGCTATCGCCCATGTCCGCAGGTAGATTTTCGTCCGCAGATCCACCTATTTTAAAGAAATAATATAATTACTTCTAATATTTATAATTCGATCTAATGTCATAAAAATAATGCTTAAACTAAATATTTGTTCAAACATTACAACTCTCAATTCTCTCGGCTTATCATATTAACCCCGTATTCGTAATTTACTAATAAAATCTGAAATTATACTTGTCGACAACCCTCAATTTCATAGTTTACTGATTTATTCTCAATATCGTAAAATTATCACTTCATCCTTAATTTAGATTACAAAAACATACTCAAAGCTAGAAATTCTGAAATTACCCTCTATATGCGAAATTACTAAAATACTCCTATGGTCAACATTGGCCGAAATTCACACAACGGCGATGGGGAAGCTTGGACTAGACACTTTTCATCAAGTTGAGTTCAACGGTGCCGGTGGTGACTTCCCACGCGCCGGATCAAGCCTTTAAAGTCGCGGCTCTTCGGGTGGTCGGTTAGAGGCAATTCGGCCTCCTCGGTGTCGGTGGATGGTCGGGAATGGAAGATGGTGAAGTGGGGAACCTTTTCCAACCGGTGGCGATCATCCGTGATAAACCTGCGGAATTTTTGAGCTTCACCGTGGCGTTCGAGTCGGGTCAAAGCGGGTCAAATGGGTCAGCTCTCTCTCTCTGTTTCAATCCAAATTCCCACTCGTTTTCCATCTTTTAAACACACCCAAAATATCAAATAGACCCCCTCTTATTTTAATTATTTACATATATAATAAAAAAATGCATATGTGACACAAAAGAGAGAGATGTTGTGCTTGGGAAACTAGGTTGCGAATTTATGATTTAGGATTATAATTTTTAGAATTAGGATTTTAGAATTTAGGTTTTTATATTTTAAATTAATTTTTTAATTATATTTGACCGAACCGAACACAAACACAATCTGTTCTTAAGTTTTGAAACCATTTTTAGGGGTGGGAAAATTGTTCGATTTTTGTCGAACTGAACCGAACCGAAAAGGAAAAATAACAATAAGCCAGACCTAGCTAGAGCTAATACTAATCACCCATCAATCAATTAGTGATGGGTACTAAGAAGCTTTAAGTGAAAACAGTGATTGAACGACTTTTGGTGTTTTAATTTTGATACTAAATAGGACCTTGGCTCAATATTTCTCGTGGTTTTGACAAAAAGAATTGTTTGTTCAAGCCATATTAGACCATTTTCTTTGTTACACTGAAGGTTCTATTTTAAGGCTAGCAACAAAATCAATAAACAATAAGACAATAACACATACATACATACATACATATATATATATATATATATATATATATATATAAGTGCAGATATCCGCATCTTTAAAAATATGGATTTGTTATACAGTATAGTAAATTCTTATTTAAAAGATAAGAATATCCGCACCAGAGAATGACTATATATATTTATGCATATGTATATATATGTATGCAGTCTAATACAATATATTTTATCCTATAATTTTTATCTTTTAAATTAATTCCTACATTCGAAGATAAATCTTGCATAATTACCCTTAAGAGTAAGCTTAATATGAGTACCATTTGTTATAGTGTGCTATGTGTTATACCTTAGGTATCCTAAATAGCCAAAGTTACATGGGATAGGTCGGGTATCTTAGGTACATTGAATACCCCAAGTTCCCATTTTGAGTGTAAAAATTCTAATTTGACCCGTGGCATTTTGTTTTTTGTTGATTCCATTTCTTTCCCAAATAACGACAAAAATCAAAGCTACGGGGATCTGAGAAAAATACTGAGGAAAAACTCTGTTTCTCTGAAATCAAGTTCTAATTTCATTTCTTTCTAAGAAAAATTCATTTTATTAATAAAGCATAACAACCAAACCATGAGAGGTGTAACACAAATTTTTTCATAAGAGACCTAATTATTAACTTGAGTGTTGGAGGATTTTTGTCGAAAAAATATCTAGCGACCTTAATTGTTTACTATGAACGTAGATGGACTTGGGAAGGAGAATCCACAGGAGTTAAATTTTGCTGTAAGAGAAGAAGCACAAGAGGTGACATTCTCTATTAAAAGAAATACAAGTGTTGAAGCGGACACCTGACATCGTTTGTAGGGAATTAGACGAAAATCACTTTTGCTAAAGCCAAATAGGAAGAAGAAGTGTAATGGCTGTAGATAAGGAAAAATGAGCACCAAAGATAATAATTAATGAGGGACTGAGATGAAAAAAAGGCTAGAGATAGAGCAACTTAAGAAAGGATATAACTAATGGAAAAATAGACAGAGAGCTTGATGTTGGATCTGCATGAATTAAGGATTGAGCAGAGAAGATCAAATAGGAAAAACTTATAGGAAAATCGAAATTTCTCAAGGTCAAGCAATATAAAGGTAAATAACGACCAAGATTTAGGAATTGGGAGTCAGCTACATAGTAAACAAAACACATCAGGAAGAGTAGGTGTGAGCCTTAAGGAGACAGAGCGCCGATAGTAAATAAACATTGTAGAACGAGAATGTGTGCAAGTTGTAGCAAAAAATCCTGCTCTTACAATAGAATTAGAGGGGAAAATGTGAAGATTAACATAAGTCATTGATGAGATATAGGGTCTAGGAAAGGCATCAAATTGGTGAATCATGCTAAATAACAAATCTCTTCCCTCAGTAGAAATTATAAGACATAATTTTAAGGGATTTTCATTTTTCGACCTTAAATTTTCTAAGAAAAGAGATCTTTTGGTACATATTGAGCACTTCAATGATATGTTGGGAGTGTAAGGATTGATTCGAGGCTTAGACATGCAGGGCATTTTTGTTAACATTAGAAGGGCAGGAGTAAGAATGGTATCGAAAGTTGCCCAGAGGAACTATAAGAAGTTTTGAAATAGGTGTACGTAGAATTTATAGAGTGATTTCAAGGAGCTTTGGCTCTAAAGGATGATATGATGAAGTTAATGAAAATAAGGTAGGGAGAGGATGAATCCTTCAGGGTTCATAAAAAAAATACCATCGAGCCTTTCTTGATCTTGGGTTTTTTAATCAACCATAGGCTTTGAGAGGGTTGAAGGAAGGTGTGAGAATAGGGAACTTATAGTATAACTTGAGGAACCTAGCTATTCGGATATATACGGTTGCATATGAGTATGCGAAGGGAGACATCGAGATCAATAAGGAAAAGCTGCAAAGATAAGAGATAAGTAGCTGGAGTAGTTAAGGTGAAAAGAACGGAGAAGTCAGAGAGTAAGTAGGCCAATTAGGTAAACAAAAATTGAAATGGAGTGGAGAGCTAGTGGTCGAGTTGGGCCATCTCAACCTTACCATAATTGAGTCCCACCTGCTCCATCTTTGAATAGTGATTAGTAAAGAGATTATTAACAATCATATAATCACCCTTACCACAATGGCTCAACAAATCATCATACCCAAAATACCAGGTTTAACAAATCAAACCCTTCACCACCTGTATCTGCGAACAAAAATTTTCCAGGGATAGAATTATGTAAATAATCTACTAGAGCTATATTTATTGCAATACATTCCTTTAAAAGTCCCATTAGAGTATTTTTTTTTTCAATTATAAAGGATCGAGGACTGTTGTACCCACTATCACCAATTACCAAGCCCGTTAATAAGTGTGACAGAAGTAGATTTTGTTAGTTTCATTATACATATGGGCATACAATGACTCAATGTCGTAATTTTTAGATCCAAATAAAAGAGTTGGTGAGGAATCAATATCTTAATAAGTTTATTGATGGTCCATATTCTGCAGCGAATTCATAGTATGTAGTAAGTAAAGAGAATATTAGAGATATGATTTTGCTAGCAGCCTGTAGTTAGAGTGATTACAGAGGGCCCATGTTGGTTGGGGATCCGATCAGAGCTAAAAGGAATTATAGCAGATATGTAATGCCCAACTGGGAGGTGCTATTTAGTATACCGACAGAAAATAAGGGTGGAAGTAGGCAAGTCATGATCATGTGGATAGAGGATAATGAGAGGGAGTGTTATATTTGCATAAGGATGCTTTCGTAATAAAAGCCATATGAGGATATGCCAGGAATTAATCCAAGTATTACGTGTCATAATCTTACGATAGCAAAAGATGTGAGGTTGATAAAATAAAAGAGGGATGCTTTAATTAGGAAAGATATGCTACTATCAATAGTGAGGTCGAGAAGTTATTATGGGCATTATCCATTAGGGAGGTAAATTATCCTAAATGAATCTCTAATGTGGTCTTAGTAAAAAAAGGTTAATGTCAAGTGGAGAATGTGTGTAGATTTCACATATTTAAATAAAACATGCCCAAAAGACAGCTTCCTATTACCTAAGATAAACTAATTGACCGATTTTATAGTAGGCTACAGTCTGCTCAGCTTTATGGATGTATTCTCAATCTACAACCAGATACCCATATACGAGTAAGATAAGAAGCATACAATTTTTATCACTAACTAATGATTGTACTACTACAAGATGATGCCGTTTAGCCTTAAGAATGCTAGTGCAACTTACCAAAAGACTGGTAAATAAAATTTTCAAACCTTTAAATGGTCAAACAATAGTAGTGTATGTAGATGACATGATTATTAAGTTTGAAAATCCTAAAGAGCATGTAAAACACTTTAGGGAAACTTTTGAGCTGAAGTATGTATATAAGTAGGTTTGGGTAAATTTTTGGGGTTATAGTAAGTCATAAAGAGATTGAGGTAAATCTTGAGAAGATACAGGTTGTAGTAGAGATGAAATCTCCTCGCACGCTTAAGGAGATAGAAAGTCTCAAGGGTACGTTAATGGTGCTAAATCAATTTTTTCTACGAGTGACAGACAAATGCCACGTCTTCTTCTCGACTATGAAAAAAGGAAAAAAAGAAAGAATGGACTGCTGTGCTTGAGGAGGCATTTTAAAAGTTAAAAGAATATCTATTTAAGTTTTAAAGCCTTGTTGCTATCGACTCCACGAGTAGGCAGTGTGTTGTACTTCTATTTGGCTGTATTCCAATGGGCCACAAGGTCAGTTTTAGTAAGAAAGGTTTTAGGGGTTCAGTTTCCAGTGTATTATACGAGCAAAGCCTTATTAGATAAGAAGATTAGAGATCGGATGATGGAGGAGTAGGTATTGGCCTTGTTTATAATTATTTAAAAATTAAGGACATACTTTCAAGTGCATCAAGTGATCGTGATGATGGACTAACCACTAAGATAGATATTGCATAAGCTAGAAGCCTTTGGTCAACTAGTAAAGTGGCCAGTGGAACTTAATGAATTCGTTATTAGTTATTAGCCATGAGTTGCAATTGAGGCATAAGCATTAGTTGATTTTTTTCCAGAATACATTGAGGTAAGTAAAAATATTAATGGAAACTGAGTAGCTAGTGATGGGAACACTAGTGAAATCTATATGATGACTGCGGATGGATCTTATAGGGAACAAGAAGCTGGGGTGATCCTAGTTGGCTCAAAGGGTGAAGAAATTTCATATGCATTAAGGTTTGAGTTTAAAGTAACCAATAATCAAGTTGAATATGAAGCCTTTATTATTGGATTGAAGTTAGATTTAGTGGTGTGAGCAGATAGAATGATGATTGGAATAGATTCCCAATTAGTGACTAATAATCGTAATGAAAACTTCTAAGCGGGAGGTAAAAAAAGTAGAGGCATATTTATGAAAGTCAATGAAGCTGATGGAGATGTTTCAAGCAATAGAGTTAGAGCAGATATCGAGGAATAAAAACTATCAAGCAGGTGATTTAGTAAGAATGGCAGTGCTAGTAGAAGTTAAAATCTCCTTGAGTGTCGAACAAGAAGCAGAGGTAATGAATGTCGATGTAAGAGGATTATAGGTGGACCCGATTATCTCTTATATACAAGATTGGGTGGTTTCGGCAGACTAGAAGTTGGCATGGAAATTGAGATGCCAAATAGCTAGATACACACAGATCGACAGGGTGTTACATAAACAGGGGTATACCTTGCCATTTTTGCTATGTTTGAATGATGAAGAAGCAGATTATATATTAAGAAAGATACATTAATGAATTTGTGGAAATCATTCTAGAGCAAGGCCTTTGGCTTTCAAAGCCCTAAGGCAGGGATACTTCTGGCCATCGATGCATCATGATGCATAGGAGACGACCAGGAGTTGTGAGAGTTGTAAGAGTTGCCAGAGCTTTGTTAATTACCAAACACAACCACCTAAAATGCTTACTACAATGACATTACCTTGCTTATTGCCAAGTAGGAAGTAGATTTGATTGGACCTTACTTTAGGGACAAGGAGTCATTATATATACCATCGTTGCAATAAACTATTTTATGAAATAGGTTGAGGTTGGAGTTTTGAGTAAGATCATAGAAAGTAAAACAACTAAATTCATTTAGAGAAATGTTGCGTGTTGGTATGGAATCCCGTATGCCGTCATAACGAGATAATGAAAGACAATTTAATAACAACAATTTTATCGAGTTTTGTAAAACACGGGCATAGAGTTAAAATGTTGTTCGCCAGTTTATTCGAAACCAAACGGGCAGGTAAAGGTTGTGAACAATAACGTAAAGAAGCTCTTAAAGACCGGGTGAAAAGAAAAGAAAAAAGTTGGGTAGATGAGTTACTTAGTATGTTATTGGCTTAAAGACCTACTCATAAGATGGTTATAGGAGAAACCCCATTTGCTTTAGCTTTTGGGTATGAAGCAGCAGAGATAAGTATAGGCTTACATCGAATAATGTATTTTAATGAGGAGAAAAATGATAAGCAGATGTGTTTAAACCTTCCTGCTGGCTGAAAAGAGGGAGATGGTAGTAATAAGCGTAATAGAATATCAATAGAGGATCGCTCGCTATTACAACTAGAACATATGAGTGCAGCAATTAAAAAATAGTAATTGAGTTCTTAGAAGGGTAAATCAAAGCACAAAGTATCCTAACTAAGGAGTATTCGGCCTTAATTGGGAAGGTCTATGCCGAGTTATGTGAGCAACTAGTCTAAGAGCATACAAGTTAGCTCATGTAGATGCACGAGAAGTTAAAAGACCATGGAATGCTTAACACTTGAAGAAATATTTTTAATAAGCTTATTTGTAAAGCTCTAATAATTCATTACTTTGTGAGGCTTTAACATGTAATTCATGAGCTACAAATAAAACATATGCATAAATTTGTATTCTCAGCTTCTTTGTAATTTAGAAAACACATATATATATATATAATAAAAATAAGGTTAAAGTCTCTAAATTTCATCGAGGCGACCAAGTTAAAAAATTGCTTATTTTAGCTCGATCAGATTAAGTTGAGGAGGCAATTAATTTGAGAAAATTCTAAGACAAATAGAAAACTTAAAGTCTCAAAACTTAATCGTGGCGAGACAAAAGTCAAAGTTCTCCCAAGTTTACTCGATCAGGTGAAGTTAAGCAGACAGACAATTGTAGAAGGTATATTAAGGTAGATAAAAGGGTAAAGTCTCTCAGCTTCCTCAAGGTGAGACAAAAGTTAAAATTTATCTCAACTAGTTTGACCAGATTAAAGTCGAGCAGGGAATTGATTATGAAAATATTCTAAATTAAATGGAAACCTTGAAGTTTCAAAGTCTGCTCGAGGCAAGACAGGAGTCAAAGTTTGCCCAATCTTGTTAAGTTAAATTAAGTTAGGAAGGCAATAAGTTTTGAAAAAGTTTAAAGGCAATTTAAAGGTTTTAAGTCTTTAAACATGCTCCCAGACAAGATTCAAAATATGCTCAGGTCTGCTCGATCAAGGAAGATTGAGCAAATGATCGATTGGGAAAAATTCCAAGTTTCAAAACCTCCTCAGGGAAAAAATATCGAAAGTTGTACGAAGTCAAGTAAGTAATTTATATCAATCTTAAAGTAAGTAAAAGGCTTTAAATGAAAAAATTTCTACAAGGTCAAAGTTTGTAAATTCTTATAGATAAAAATTTATTATTACAAAAACATTAAAATTTAGTAATTCCGACGACAATCTTTAAAGGCTTTTGCAGCATGATCGGCAGCTGTTGTGACTGGAGGTTCACCTTCTCCAGAGGGGCCGCATCTTCAGGGGTCTTAGAAGGCTCTTTTTGTTTTTAGTCCTCTTTTTAGTGTTCATTCATATATATAGTCACATCAGCTTCGAGTTTGTCCATATTTAATTCTGGGTTCTTCGTTTTTAGAACGTACATAATGCAATCATAACAATATGTTAACCTGGAGTTGTACTTGTTAATATTTTACTTTTCCAAGGTGCTAATCCTACCTTGCTGGCGAGACGTCTGTGCTTCCAGATGCTGCTCAAAGGCGTACTTCTGAGTAACAAGAACCTTTTTAGAGTTGATAAGTTCATCTTTTATACTAGATAATTCTCGCTCGAGCTGTAGCGCTTTGGATTTAGACTTGGCGACCTTCTCTTCGAGCCATAAAATATATGTATGAAATTTGGTTGACTGCTCATTCTCGCTCTCCACCTTTTTCTTTAAGCTTTGGTTTTCTGCTATCATATTTTTATCATAACTGGTAACTCTGAACTTATAAATAATAGAAGCAGTAGAAAGCTGGCATGCAATACGCTGGATAGTGTTAACCAGTTCACCCAGGTTATGGGCATCTAAATCTGTAAGATTATCCTTTTGTACGTGCTTTGCGAATTCCTTATTAAAAGGAGCTAGGAGATCAGCTTGTTCGCTTTGCTGAAAAGTCTTGATCGACTTTCTGAAGGAGTACAAGGAATTGAGTCTTTGGCTGCAGGTCTCTCGACCAAGCTCTCACATTCTGTAGAGGGAGCAAGAGGAAGAGCCTGAATGGAAGGGAAGTCTTTTGCAGTATTGGACTTTCTAGGAGGAACAGATGAGCTGCTCGGAGAGCTATTAGAGTGAGCATATTTTTTCATCTTATCAAGTATGCTTATTGCTTTCGTTTTTTATACTAAACGAGACTTGTCCAGGCTGGTGAAGTACAGTGAATCTTTGCATGAGCACGCGTTGACTAAAGCTGTCTCAACTCGTAACTTTGGCTTTTCTTTTTTATCGTAAACCACACTTTAAGAAATTGAAACACTAGGGAAAATAAGTAAGGAGAAGTGAGTCAAAAGCCCTAAAAAAAAAATACGAAGAACAGTAGATAACTTGGAGTACAAAAGCGAAAAGAGACATAAATATTTCCACTAGGTGTAGAGGCTGCTCGTAAAATAGTACAAACCGACTTCTTTTAGGCTACTCCTTAGCTGGTAAAAATTCTTTATCTCCCCTAGAGTAAGTTCACCTATTTCACACCTCTTATATAATACAAACAGAATAGAGAGAACCCTTTACCCGTTTAGATTGAGTTGGCTTGGAGTTAAATTCAACTTCCCTAATATTCTAATAAAATAGGGCTCAAGAGGCAGCCTAACACAAAATTTAAAATATTTTGGTAGTTGACCCTGTCAATCCGCCGGGCTCAAATAACTCAATTTTATCCCATAAACTATTTGTATCAATGGATTAGGTCACTATCCATTAGTCTGGTTTTCATTATCAATCCAATAATGTTCCTCTTAATAATAACTCTAGTTAGACTTCTTCTATGATGTTTATGAAGATAAGCATTGGGTTGAATATCTTTTGAGGGGATGGTTAGGAATGTTACTTTTACTAGGAATTCTAAGGTCGATGTTATTAGGAATGTTATATACTTTTCTAAGTTTGTCTAAATCTTCCTGTATGGTATCACAAGTGAAGTCAATTAGATAAGACTTATCCTCGGTTCTATGGCTAATCTTGGCCTTTTTGATCGATCTAGTCTCATCGAGGGACTCTCTTCCCTATTCCCATTCACACCAAAACTTTTTATTACATCAATACTGGGAGTTTTACTAGAGTTAGGCTCATCTTTATCATTCCCATTATCTGATTTATCTTCTCTAAGTAGGAAGGAAACTTTAGGGGACATCATTTCAGGGTTATTTCTAATACTAGATTGTCCTACATTTTTTAAAAGGACCTGAAGGCTAAAAACTTGCTCCTTAGGCAGGTTAGGTAAAACACTTAATTCATCATTACTATCAACATTTACTATCATGATTCTTTGTTGTGCGGAAGCATAGGTTGAGCAAATTACCAATTGATGGTAATTGTGACTTCTGAAGAAACTTAAATGTGGTGTAAATAATTTCAAAGAAAATTGACACAATAATTTACGTGGTTCGATGTAAAGCCTACATCCACGGACAAAG
>CM046814.1:5133220-5306609 GCA_025617385.1 Murraya koenigii | reverse complement strand
CTTTATACCTCTCACCCAACAATATTGTAATTTGCGATTCCCCAGTCAAGTCTACACCAAGATCGTTCTAAATCTTGGAAATACTCACCGCTTGGCCAATCGCAAGGCGCTGCCACCATCACCACCACCAGCACTTATCAATGAAAACGACATGGTTTCTTTGAAGAGCTTGTTTAGACCGAAAGAAAATCGAAGAGAAAAGTTATATAGAAACCTTTGGAAGAATCTGTGATTTTATTAAAAATGAGTTTTGATTACATCCTGAGCTAATTCAGCTTTTTATATACAAGTTCACATACTGAAAGTTAACTTGTAAATACTTAACTAAATTGCTAACAAACTAATTCATTAATTCAATTACAATAAGCCATCTGGTATGCACATAACAACTTTATACACCAGTATAGATTCTGTTTGCCATATCAGCAGGAATCACGAGCTGCACTACAATTTGCATCTGCACAAGTTGTACTCGCAATCTGCATATTCACAACCATAACTTCTAACATTCCCATCAAGCTCAGCCTAAGTTGTGAAGGTTGAGCTTGTCACGCAGGGAATGAAAAGAGTTATGAGCTAAGGCCGTAGCGAGGCTATCTATTATATTGCGAGAGCTGGGAATATAGTGAACTTGGACACTCTGATTAGCAACTTTCTCCCTTAGAAAATCAATATCAAGCTCCATATATTTGGTACGAGAATGAAATTTGGGGTTACTAGAGAGAGTTGCTGCACTCTGGTTATCATACTAGAGAACAGGAGGAGAAGAGAGTGAGATATCAATTTTAGTGTGTAGAAACTTAATCTATAAGACTTCGGATGCTGCCAAAGCCAATGCTTGATACTCTGACTCTGTGCTTGACCTGGAAACAACTGCTTGCTTCTTCCAAGAAACTAAGTATGAACCAGAGTAGACACAATACCCAGCTATAGATCTGCATCACTAAAACAGTCTATGTGTATAACACCACTGCTGTATAATTGTAACCCTTGAGACAAGGTACCCTTGAGATATATAAGAATTCGTTTATAGGCCTGCTAGTGATTTATGGTGGGAGCAGCTAAAAATTGGCTGAGTTTGTTCACTGGAATTGCTATATCAGGTCTAGTTAGCATGGCATATTTTAATGTACCAATAGTGCTTCTGTATAGAGTGATATCAGAAAATGGTTCACTATCTGACTTAGTAAGATGATTCTTAGCAGCCATTAGAGTTGAACAAGGTGTGCAATCTGTCATCTGAACTTTAGTAAAAGGATAAAAAATGTATTTAGATTGAGAAAAATGCAAGCCTTTTCTGTTGTGAACAAACTAAATGCCAATAAAATAGCTCAATTCTATAAGATCTTTAAGTGCAAAGATTGACTGTAAATTGGTAATATAAAGCTTTGATAAAACCAATCACAATTATATCATCAACATACACAAGAATAAGTAACGGATTCCCCTGATCTTTCTTGAAGAAAAGTGAGGTGTCAGATTTGGAGTTTTGAAAACCCCATTTGAGAGTCAGAACTAGATTTAGCCTATCAAACCATGCTCAAGGAGCTTGTTAAGACCATATAAAGCTTTGTGAAGCTTACAAATATGACGAGGCTTAGACTGATCTACAAAACCTTCTGGCTGGCACATATAAACTTTTTCATTAAGGTGGCCATTAAGAAACGTATTGTTGATATCAAACTGCCTTAAGGACTATTGATTCATAACTGTAAGGATGAGGATAATTTTGACAGTGGAAGCTTTGACAACGAGACTAAATGTCTCAGTGTAATCAATTCCTTGAGTTTGATGAAAACCTTTAGCCACTAGTCTAACCTTGTATCTGGATACACTACCATCAGAGTTATATTTAACTCTGTAAACTCATTTGTTTTCCACTACTTTGACAGGATGAGTTGGTTGAACTAAGGTCCAAGTTTTGTTACTCATCAAGGCTTGAAACTCTTTATTCATAGCATGAAACCACTGAGGATCCTTCAATGCTGCTGATACTGACTGTGGTTGTAAGGATTATGGTGATTGAGTGGCTAGATAGACTATTTTAGGCTTAAATATACCTCCTTTGGACCTTGTAATCATGGGATAACCAACAATGGGTTGAGGTAATGAAGACAGGTCATGAATGTGAGAAGAATAGTGTGAGGAATTAGAAGCATGAACTGGAATGTGTATATCTGGTGAAGATGAGTCAGAATTGAAATTAGTTGCCCTGGTTAGAGATGAAGAGGAAAAATTTTCAAGTTAAACAACAATCTAAGGTGAAGAGAAGATTAACATAGGATTGACTGAAGAGTTTGAATCTAGAGATTTGGAAAAAAGTGGAAACTGAAGAAAGATTTTGATCTGACTCAAAAGGAAATGAAGATTCATTAAAGACACAGATAGCCTTTATGAAGAGAGCTATATCCAATAAAGGTACATCTTTGACTTCTAAATACAAGTTTGTAATGGTTGTAAGGTTTAAGATAAGGGTAACATGAGCAACAAAAAACTCTCATGGTGTTGTAATCAGGTTTCTTATAAAATAGCTTTTCAAAAGGTGATTTATTTTTTAAAACAGGTAAAGAAAGTCTGTTAATAAGAAAGGTAGCAGTATGAAATGCATTCCACCAAAATTTTAAAGGCATGTGAGCTTGAGCTAAGAGTGTCAGTTGTGTTTCAACTATGTAGCTGTGCTTCCTTTCTATTATGCTATTCTGATGGTGAATATAAGGATATAGATGCCTAAATTGAATGCCTTGTTCTAAAAGATACTTCAAAAAGGGCTTAAATTCACCCCCCAAGTAATTTGAGAACATTTGATTTTTTTGTTTAGGCTATTTTTAATTATATTCTTGTAGGAAATGAACACTAATAGTATATTGGATTTAGTTGTGAGTAGGAATATCCAAGTGAATTTAGTATAATTATTTAGAATAAAAAAGTAGTAATGATAACCTTGAGAGAAAGTTATGGAGGCTAGCCCCTAAGAATCAGCATGAAGAAGTTTGAGGGGGTGTGTAGTTGAGGTTTTTATTTAAGGAAAGTGTAGCAAATGACATTTACTCAACTGACATGCTTCACAAAACTGAGGTGAATATGATTTATGAACAGTAATGGTTGAATCCAAACATTTCATGATTTGTTTTAAAGCATGACCTGTTGGATATCACATTCTTTTATGCAACAGATTATAATCAACTAATTCTGAGGTAACAAAAGCCATTGAAGCATTTTTATTAAATGAGAAATTATGATCACTGGATGTGCTCATCTGAGCAAACATTGATCTTGGACTTATCATTGAATTAGAAGCATGATTTGATGAACTAGAGACTAAATCATTGGACTTGTAATCACAATAAATTGTTGCTAATTTCTCAACTTGATACTATCATTCTCTAGCAATCCCCTTGAGCAATATGATCCCTGTATTCTTGTCCTTGACAAAACAGACAGTGGGATGGAATTCAATAAGAATATTATTATCAGCAAGTAATTTAGATACACTAATGAGGTTTTAAGAGATGGAAGGGACATGTAGAACATAATGTAAGTAAACATGTGCTACAGATGATGTTTCAATAACAACAGATCCAATATGACAGATAGGCAATCCCATGCCATTTTTTATATGTAATTTTTCATCACAATTATAAGACTGAAGAAAACTACCTACATCTTGTGCAACATGATTAGTTGCACCAGAGTCAATATACCAGGCAGGATCAGCAACACTGCTAAAATTAGCCATAGGTGCAGGAGCACAAGTGTTGTGAGGAATTCCATCATTTCCAGCAGATACAGTTGGTGCAAAACTATGGGTAAAGTCATTGTAGTTTCCATTTTCTGCTTAACAATACATGAGGTTTGAATTTTGATAAGCTACATAACCATAAAATGGTCCATTTTTCCTTGGATAAGTTAATCCAAAACTAGTAAAACTAGGTCTAAAGTTAGCACCATTGTTAATCCAGCACCTCTTCAAAAACATTTGAATTTCCAACAAAATTTCTGAAGTTCTAGCCTTATCTAGGTCTGAAGCCACCAAATCCTCTGTTTCTAGGCAAAAACCGTTGATTAAATCTATTCTTGCACTTATAAGCTCTATGACCAGGAATGAAACAGATGTGACAAACAATATCTTTATCAGTATTAGATCCAGTACCAATAATATTCTTATTTCCATTATAGCCTTCAAAGTTTCCAGTGTTAGGATTTTCTGATTTCCATAGCCAAATCTACCATAGGTTTGTCCTTTTTGTGCAAAATTTACAGTCATATCATGTGAGGTTTCACTCAATATTTTTGCTCTATTCATTTCCAATCTGGTTTCATGACTCAACATCATTGAATAAACTTTTTTAACAGATAATTGTTTCTTTTCAAGCCCAGTTATGATGTTTGTGACAAGTGATTCATAGCTATCATCTAGTCTAATAAGAAGATGCATGATTAATTCATTCGAAGGTACTGGATTACCTCAAATGGGCAAGCTATTAGCAATCTTTTTCATTTTATTGAAGTAGTCACTTACAGAGAGAGAATTTTTCTAAGTTGACTAGATTTGCATTTTTAGAGGCATATATTTTGCTTTGGATTGGGACATAAAAATTTCGGCAAGTATTTTTCACAGTTCAAGAAATGATTCACAGTGAATCACCATTATCAGCACATTATCCACCATTGATGAAAACATCCAGCTTTGCAGTAGTTTATCTGTCTTCATCTATGTAAAATATTCTGGATTCTCCTGTCTCTGTAAAATATTCTGTTAATTTCTTCTGCAGATTTAGTAATAAAATGATTTGGACAGACACTCTCACTATTGATGAATCCTTTAAGACCATTAGATATGATGGAGGTGTGAACTTGAGCTTTCCACACAAGATAGTTCTATTTATGGAGCTTGACAGGCTAAATGAAGTTGATAGAGATCAAAGAAGAAGGTGTGTTGTTTGAATTTGTCATTTTTGTTTGCTCTGTACCATATTAAAGTTGAAGAGCTTGTTTGGATTGAAAGAAAATTAAAAAGAAAAGTTATATAGAAACATTTGGAAGAACTTATGATTTTATTAAAAATGAATCTTGATTACATTCTGAGCTAATTCAGCTCTTTATATACAAGTTCACATATTGAAAGTTAACTTTTAAACACTTAATTAATTTGCTAACAAACTGATTCATTAATCCAATTACAATAAGCCATCTGACATGCACATAACAACTTTATACACCAGCATAGATTCTGTTTGCCATATCAACAAGAATCACGAGCTGCACCTGCAATCTGCATCTACACAACCATAACATCTAACAACTGGGTTTGTGGAGTCACGTAAAAATAAAAATTAGGATGTTACTCGTATGGTAGAAGAAGAAATTGACACTAGCCAGAGAGGATCTATTACTGAACGTGTAGAATCTGTAGTGAATATAGAAGATAAAATAATAAGTGGCGAAATTGTGATGAATCATTCGCTAGTCTTAATTCTTGGCTGCCTGCTGAGGTTGTTGAACCACGTAAAAATGAAAATATAACACATAGTACATAGTTATTTTAAGGAAGATGCAAAGGGATTATGAAAAGTGGTGGTCATGAAGTTGTACTCCAAGAAGAAGCTGATCAATCTCGTATTTTGCCGCCATTGCTTTCACCACGAACTAACTTAGTTAGGATCGGCTCTCACTGTCTCACGTGAACAGTAACCGTATACGTGAACAGTAACCGTATACGTGAACATTAACCGTATACGTGAATAGTGACCGTATACGTGAATAGTGACCGTATACGTGAACAGTAAATCCGATTCCAAAAAATGCAACCTCGCTCTGATACCACTGTAAGGAGATTTATGGGTGAAACAGAAACACAGCTAAATGAGATTGGAAGAAAAATGAAGAGCAAGCACAAATTCAGACACCAGAAATTACGTGGTTCGGCTTATAGCCTACATCCACGGGCAAAGACAGAAAGAAATAATTTTATTATGCTGAAAAAATAATAACTTCTCTCTAATAATAGAGGAGAATAATTATACTCTCTCTATAACTAGGAGAAAATTATTCTTACTTCCCAATACCCCGATTACAACCAATAACTCTCAAAATTCTCTCTAATACAAGAAGAAATGGATTTTCTGGGATGATGGAAATGAGGGAATGGGCGCTCAATTTATAGCTGCATTTTAGTTACTATGTATTATTATTTTATTATTATTTTTATTATTTTATTTTTTTTTCTTTTTTTTCATTCAACGCGGCACTGTGTGACAGTGCCGTGTTGAATGGGGCACCGCCCTTCTGGATGGGCGGTGCCCACCTCCTTCACAGCAGTCAATCTCCAACTTCTTATGCCCAAAATGGACAGCTCTAGCGACGGCGATTATGTATTTGTTGCCGCCAATCCCAAGACGCTGCCGCCGGTTCTGCCAGCACTTATAAACAAGGAGGACATGGTGACTTTGACTGAAAAGAATTTCAGCAGCTTCATGGCAAAAAACGAGCATGTAATGGTGATTTTTCATCGGTACTTGTGGAGTATGGCACCGGATTATGTGGCGCTAGTCATGAAGCTTATGGGTGCAGAGGTGGTTGCGGAAGTTGATATTATGAAAGAAAGAGCGTTGGCTGACAATTTTGGTATCATAGGTTATTATACTCGAATTTATTTATTTCCCGGCGGAACTGATCGCCAATACAAGTACTATTCTGAATGGGACATAAGGGCAGTAAATTCCATGAAGCCTGAGGAAGGAGTGTTTCGAGGGAAATTTATTAGAAGATCGGCGGCTGAAGGTTTGTTGAAGAATAATCATGATGATGATCAATGATCAAAGTCAGCTGAAAATTAATTAAAATAGATGGGCTAATTGAGGAGGTCATGAATGCAAGAGATGACATATGAAGCTGGGAAGTGACATGATTCTTGTTTTCTACTGGTTCTTGATTGGTTTCTACTTATTTGCATGCACTTCAATTCACAGAATATATATATATATATATATATATATATATATATATATATATATATATATATATATATATATATATATTGTATGAATGTAATAATTAATTAAGAGGTTTTATTAATAAAAGACTTGGGTTCTTGCTGTTTGTAGAAAGAAACTCGGAGGTCAGAAGAAAAGGCATCACTAATATGTCCTCCTTGTTATGTTTTGTCTTATTCAAATCCTTAATAATTAACCATGTTTAACAGCTGAAGGTGATAACTATTTAAGAGCTTAATTAAATTTCACTCTTATTCATAAGCACTGCAGTATGAAAAATGGAAATATACATGAAGATTTTTTATTTGTAGTTTATTCAAAAGTTAGGGGCAGGAAAAACACACATTGATTTTTGACCACTACTCTTCAGGATTCAAATTGGAATGGCCAGCAATATATAGAAAACTGTTGAAAATTACTCAACTAAGCCCTTCTGGGCAGACTGAATGCACTTACCATAGAGGCTGAAGGATGCCTAGGAACTGTGCCACGAATGCAAAAGATGAGAATTTTTGAAGCTCTTGGTTCTTATTATCTTTTAATTTTACATTTTCTTGATTACATGAAATAATTAGAAGTGAATAGTCAAGGAAATGATCGTTTTGTAATATCAGTTATCATGACAACAAAAAATTTCAATCATAGCGACAATGGTGCTGATACGCATTTTTCACACTTTAAATCATTCACTTACATTAAATTTGAAACTAGGTACAAAATTTGTAACGTCTGAAAGAAAATTTGAACTTAATTAAATCTTAACACGTGGGACAAGAACTTTGAAAGCTGATGCAAGCTCATATCATCAGAGATTCGTAATTCATCTTTGAGTATGTCTTGTGCGCACATTAGATTGGACAGATATGCTCGATCAAATAAAGATTATGATTAGAGAGTCATTTTTCATTTTTAGCTTTTGTAATCGGGGTCTTTTTGCAACACCATAAATCATTTGACTAATTAACTATCACAACCTATACAGAACACTCCCTTCTGATCCACTGATGCTACAGACTCAAGAGCATTGTGAGACTGCCAGAAACAAAAGTTTAATCCTTTTTTTTCCCCTCTCGATATAGAAAATTATCGTACGTTGTAGTCCATTGCTAACCTCCAAAATCAAGTTCCCTTTGATATTCATGTACAACTAGAGTTTTACAATCAACTGAAAAAGACTTTGGAAATTAATATTGTGAAAAATGACATAGGAAAAGAGGAAAAATATGAACAAGCTGCTAAAGACAAAGGCACAGGTTTTCTTTCATAAACTAGACATCTCGAATTCTGGTTTGTCACAAATGAACATATTAATATCCTTAATTTTATCAAGTCAACACATGATCCAAAGATTCCGCGACATCGTAGCAAGAACTAAGGTGACCAACTAGATTAAATCGTCAAGAGATTATTTTAATGATCATATAACTTGTTATATAATGGGAATGGAGAGATTATTAATTCTGTTTATTTTAATGATTATATAACTTGTTATGTACTGAGAATGGAGAGAATATTAGAGAAATAATGTATTTGCCTGACAAAATCGAACAACTATATATATAGTCATTTTCTAGTGCAGATGCTTTTTTTTTTTTTTAAATTTTATGCGGACACATTGTTAAGCTGTGTGGTTTAATAGAGTTAATTTTTAATGCTATTAAACTATACGATGTTATAGTGTATTAAAAAATTAATTCTATTAAACTGCACAGTTTAACAGCGTATTCGCGTTAAAAAAAATAAGGGTGTCTGTACTTGAGAATAATTATATATATATATATATATATTAATCTACATTTAAATACTTATTTTACCTGTTTTTTTTCACAATTTTCAAAGTAGTCAAATGCTAATAACCTTATTTTTAAAAATTAATAACAACAACAACAAATAATCATGCATGTAAACATTTTAACTTGTGGTTGAAGCCATACGTTTGGGCATACTTTGATAGCACAAACAAAATTCTTAGATTTTCCCTGTGTATACACCCACTAGTCCTCCACATTGGATTTTTGTCACATTTGCCTCTCAACTAGAAAATGATCAAAATCTCCCTATTGTTTGAGCAAAATAATCATTTCCCCCTATGATCTAAGACAATGTAGACCATAAAATGTTAAAAGATTTTGTTAAATTTCAAATTTTTGTGTCTTTTATTATATTACTCCTGCTATCATTAAAACCCATCAGCATTTGATCAATAATAAAAGATTTTGGTAAAATAATAAAAGACGCACAAAATTATTTTATTAGTAGAAGATTTTGAAATATAATGGGGAAAGAATTAATTCCAACAATCAACAAGGTGATTTGATAATTTTTCCACCAGCTTCGTAATGAGAAACAAATATAGCACAAACCACTATTTTAGAAGAATCCTATACACCGAGCATCCAATATTTTTGTTTCGCAAACTTATAGTGTAAACTGATGTATTGTCAGTATTGATGTACATTTCGCTACTGTTACTAGACGTTAAGCCCTATAATGAGACATATATAAGAGTACATATATCATTTTATGTTTCTAATATGTACTCATAATAGTTGTGAGGTCGTATGTCGTTTTAAGAATAGTGATGAATAATGAACGGTTAATCTTAAGTACCGGAAGCAGCCTACTAAGCTTGCTAACGGTACTAATCCCCATGTATATATGGAACTTTACCTCTTTTTGTTGAATTGATTCAGAAGCTCAAATGTAGGGTCCAAAATATTTTAGTTATTATTTATTCAAATATTTTATATTTTATGTGATTCAAGATATTGTTCTAATATATTGAAGATGATTTTCTATGAATAATCATTTAAATATTTTACAACGTAAGTGATGGTTTATTTAAGTCATTTTAATTTTTATTTCATCAAATTTATATATAGAAATTTACTATAAATGTTGAAAAGACAGCCCAACCCACCATATTGGATTTGAAAAGTCAGTCCCCAAAGATTGAACATAATTTGCCAGTTTGACAAATTAAGTCTTCGGTGACAATTTGACAAATTGGCAAAATGAAGCCAAATTGAAGAAGGATGGTAGGTAAAGTGTTTCACTATAAATAAAGTTAAAAGGGAAAGATTTATAATACCCAAAAAAATCTTACAATTGAGAGCAATTGCTAGTGAACCAATTTAAGAAATTTGAGAGAGTTTCTACTTGAGTGCTTTAGTGAAGATACAATTGGGTGTATTGGGGTATTGAGTTTTGAGACTTTTTCTCAATTTTATAAATTCACATTTGATAGTAAAACTATCTTCTAGTATATTTTGGATGTAGACTTTATACCGAATCACGTAAATTATTGTATCATATTTTATTTACATTGATTTACGCCACATTTATATTTCTCCAAAAGTCGGGGTCACCACAAATTTGTTATTGCTCAATCCGTGCTTCCACAACAATTGGTATCAGAGCCGAAGGTTCATAATGGTATACGTCACTGTTCACCTATATAATATTATTCGTAGGTAAGGTACTGTTCACAGGTACGGTCTGTTCATAGTGGTGGATACATCCATTTGTGTTTGGGAGATAGTCTATTGTAAGTAGTGTGTATTTTTGCATATTTAGGAAAGTTTTGTCAACAAGATGATAAGAGTTTAAAGAGCCTAGGTATTAAGTGAGAATATTGTGACCCCTCCATTCTCCTAAGAACTTTTCTGGTGCATTTATTCACGTGAAATAAACATCATAGAGACTGTTCTTTTAAACCTGAATAGTTGTTGAAGGCACTAATCATTTGGGTTAAAAAGGATGGCAGAGGCATCATCGTCGTCATCATCGGTAGGGACTACTGTGAATAATGTAAAATTTGAAGTGAAGAAATTTGATGGTACCAATAATTTTGGTATGTGGTAATGTGAGGTGTTAGATGTCTTATGTTAGCAAGAATTAGAGCTTACTCTTGAAGAAAAGCCTAACAAGATGGATGACAAGGAGTGGACAAAGATCAATAGACAGGTATGTGGTACTATTTACCTATGTCTGGATAAAGATCAGAAGTACTCTATCATGAAAGAGACATGAGCAAAGAAATTACGAGAGACACTTGAAGAAAAGTATAGAAGAAAAGGCTTGAAAATAAGCTTTATATGAAAAACAAACTCTATAAATTCATGTATACACCTGGCATGTCTATGAATGATCATGTGAACTCATTCAACAAGATATTAGTAGATTTTCTAAATTTAGATGAGAAATTTAAAGATGAAGATAAGACATTGTTGCTGTTAAACCTGATGAATATGATAAAAAAAAGAAAGAAAGGATTACAGAGATATAGTTGCAGAAGTATTGACAGCAAGAGGTCGTTCACAAAGCCACAAACCTAGAAAAAGAGGCAAGTTTAAATGAGGCATGCTAAAAATGAATGTGTTTTTTGTCACGAAAAAGGACATTGGAAAAAAAATTGTCCTAAGTTACAAAAGGGCAAGGCCATTTCTGATGTATGTATAGCGGAACATGATGAGGAGCCAGACTTTAGTTTGGTTGGCATGTCACTCAGATGAGTGGATTTTGGATCGGGTTGTACTTATCATATGTGTCCTAATAAAGGCTGGTTTTCTAACCTCAAGGAGTTGGATGGTGGAGTTATTTTTATGGGCAATGAAAATGCTTGTAAAATTATGTGCATAGGTTCAATTCAATTGAAGAGTTATGATGGCTCAATTCAAGTCTTGACGGATGTCTATTATATACCAAGCTTGAAGAAAAATCTCATCTCATTAGGAGTCTTAGAATTTAAAAGGCTTATAATTACTTTGAGAGATGGATTGTTGAAAATAGTAGCTGGTGCATTAACGGTAACTTATACTATTTCTAAGGGAGAAAAATTATTGGATTTTTGGATCGGCATCAACAGTTTTTAGAAATGATGCAAATCCAGATGCAACCAAGTTGTGGCATATGCATTTGGGAAATGCTGGTGAAAAAGCTTTACAGACTTTGGTGAAGCAAGACTTATTGAAAGGTACAAATTCTTACAAATTAAAATTTTGTGAACATTGTGCTCTGGGCAAGTAGACAAGGGATAAGTTTGGTTCAGCAATTCATGATACAAAAGGAATTTTGGATTATGTTCACAGTGATTTGTGGAGACCTACTCGAGTAGCTTTTTTGTGAGGTATGCACTATTTTGTTATTTTTGTTGATGATTATTGAAGAAAAGTATGTGTGTATTTGATGAAGAATGAGAACGAAATTTTGAGCATATTTATCAAATGGAAGCAAATGGTCGAGTCTTAGACTAGTCGAAAGGTCAAAAGACTTCGCTCATATAATAGTGGTGAGTATAAGAATGATCTATTTCTACAAGTATGCCAAGATGAGGGCATTGTGTGACACTTCACTATTCAAGATATACCATAATAGAATAAGGTGGCGGAGCGTATAAACCGGACTATACTGGATAAAGTTCTATATATGTCGTCCAATACTAGACTGGGTAAAGAGTTTTGGGCTGAGGTAGTCGTATATGCGTATATATGATTAATCATTTGCCATCAACTGCAATTGAGGGCAAAACACCCATGGAGATGTGGACTGGTAAACCTGCTACTAATTATGATTCTTTACATGTTTTTAGTTCCATTGCTTACTATCATGTATAGGAATCTAAGTTAGACCCAAGAGCAAATAAAACATTGTTCATGGGTATAAGTACTGAGGTAAAAGGATACCGTTTGTGGTGTCTAGTAACAAGGAAGATTATTTTCAGCAGAGATATAGCTTTAGATGAATCTGTTATGCTAAAACAAAGGGACTCTTAAAAGGAAGACAAGTCCAGTAGTTCTTTGTAGTAGGTGGAGTTAAAAAATGTTATAGTTGATCTAGCTAGTGTTGATAATATAAATAATGAATCCCTATCATCTAAATATGAAAAAAAAGGTTCTGATCCAAGAACATTCACAGCAAGAAGATTCAATTGCGGCTCAGTCCTGGATACGTGCACTCAGTCATCTTTTTTCTCCACTAATTCATTCTCTTGATCTTATCAGAAGCCGGAAAAGGCAGGTGCATTGATGAGGGTCTGTGTGATGCCTATCGAAATCCAATAGCACACCCAGGAACCTTAGGGGAATATTGATATAGTGGCCTATGCACTTCTAGTTGTAGATGATAATATTCTTTCCACTTACAGAGAAACAGTAAGTAACCCTGAAAGTATACAGTAGAAGCAAGCAATGGATGAATAAATATAGTTTCTTCATAAAAATGGAACTTGGGAGTTAGTTACATTATCCAAGGAAAAGAAGGCAATTGGGTACAAATGAACATATGCAAAGAAGGAAGAATACCATCATAAGAATGGAATTTGATACAAGGCTAGATTAATAGTGAAGGGTTATGCTCAGAAGGAAGGAATAGACTACAATGAGGTATTTTCTCTAGTTGTAAAACACTCATCTATTCAGATATTACTAGCCATGGTTGCATAATTTGATCTTGAACTAGTTTAACTTGATGTGAAAGCTGCATTTTTATACAGTGATTTGGAAAAGGAAATCTACATGACTCAGCCTCATGGAGGTTGCTGGAAAAGAAAACTGGGTTTGCAAACTGGCAAAGTCGCTTTATGGATTGAAACAATCTCCGAGGCAGTGATACATGTGATTTGATCAGTTTATAAAAGGGTAAAGGTACATAAGAAATAAATTTGATCATTGTGTATATTTTTACAAGCTACAAGAGGGATCTTTCATATATTTGCTCTTGTATGTGGATGATATGTTAATAGCATCCAAGAGCAAAGATGAGATTGAAAAGTTAAAAACTTAACTCAATCAAGATTTTGAGATGAAGATCTGGGTGAAGCTAAGAAGATTCTTGGCATGGAGATATGCAGAGATAGAGCTTGTAGCAAAGTCAACTTGTCTTAAAAGCAGTATTTGAAGAAGGTACTATATCAGTTTAGCATGATTGGGCAGAAAAAATCTGTGAGTATCCCGCTGGCTTCTTATTTCAAGCTTTTTGAACAACTATTTCCTTCGACGGATGAGGAACAAGAATATATATTGCAAGTTCCATATTCAAATGCAGTTGGTAGCTTGATCTATGTAATGGTATGTAGGAGGCCTGACATTTTAGAAGCAGTTAGTATGGTGAGCAGATATATGCATAATCCTAGTAAAAGACATTAGTAAGCTGTGAAATAGATTTTACGGCACATTCAGAAAAATGTGGATGTTGGTTTACTATTTGAGCAAGATGACACACTTGGTCAAGATGTGATTAGGTACGTTGATTCTGATTATGCTGATGATTTAGACAAACGACGATCAACCACTGGATATGTATTTACTTTTGAAAGCAGTCGGAGAAGGCAAAGACGGGAGGATGGTTTATTGAAAATCGACTCACATTTGGATAAATTTTTTAAGGTGGAGAATTATTGAAAAGTCAGTCTAGCCCACCATTGAATTTGAAAAGTCAGCCCCAAAGATTGAACATAATTTGCCAGTTTGACAAATTAAGTCTTCAATGACTATTTGACAAATTGGCAAATTGAAGCCAAATTGAAGAAGGATGGTAGGTGAAGTGTTTCACTATAAATAGAGTTAACAGGGAGAGATTTATAGCATCTAAAAAAAATCTCACAATTGAGAGTAATTGCAAGTAAAGTAATTTAAGAAATTGGAGAGAGCTTATACTTGAGTACTCTAGTAAAGATACAATTAGGTGTACTTGGAGTATTGAGTTTTGAGAATTTTTTTCTAATTTTATAAACTCTCATTTGATAGTAAAACTATCTTTTAGTCTTTGCCCATGGATGTAGGTTTTACGCCGAAGTACATAAATTATTGTGTCTTATTTTATTTACATTAGTTTACACCACATTTATATTTATTCAAAAGTCGTAGTCACTACAAATTTATTATTGCTCAACCCGTGCTTCCGTAAAAATAAAGTATGTAAATAAAGAATGAGGTGAGGATGGATAAACTATTCCCCACATGGAGATTCTCCTCACCTTCATTAAAGTGGAGAATGAGGGCCAAATTCTGAATTAGCTGGGGAATGAAGGAGGTTTCTCCACCCGTTGCTATCCTTAAAGCTTGTTAATCCACATGAAATTAAAAATATATTTTGTCAAGTCCTAAAGTATTTTAAATTTATTTAAAAAATAGAGATGGGTAAACCTCAAATTAATTTCTTAGCCTATACCTCTTTAGGATTTCAATTCGAGTGCCATTCAAAGAAAATGATTGAAAATCATTTGGCTAATTCTTTATCATAGACGCTAAAGGATGTCTAGATATTGGGCAGCGAATGCAAAAGATGATAATTAATTGAAGCTATGGTTGGAGCTTGTCGAAGGCTAGAGGGGCCATGGCTCCGGCAAAATTTGAAAATTTTTTGGAACTTTTGAATAAAATATGAAAAATTTGATTAAAAAGACTAATTTGAACCCACATATATAACCTTCAATATAAGATAAAAATATAATTTTATATTTTTCACAACTGTTAATCTCAGATAAAGTCCAAGTGGTAATAAACAACAATCACAAAGAATAAATTAAACACTACAGAGACGAGGCCCACGCAATTTTTAAAAGTCATATGTAAATAAATCTAGTTGGCCCAAAAATGGTTTTTTTTAGTTGATTTTCCATTTTGGCTCATATATATATATATATATATATATATATATATATACACTTACAGCCGTCTCAATTATGCAATTAAGCCTGAATTTTTAATCTACTATATTAGTTTTTCAATACCGTATGTGCACAATCTACGCATATTGAAGGATTTGGCCCCTGAAAATTTTACTCTTCCGCCATTGAAGCCCATGGAGTTCATGTTATGTATGTTATCATTTAACTTTATGGATTAGATGAAATAAATAGAAGTGAATTAACGAAACAGTTCTCTTGTGATACTAATTAATGATCACGACAACGAAAAGCTTCAATCACAACGATAATAGCAAAGGAAAAGACAAAAAAAATATGACGGAGAAGATAAGATTTGTACCCAATTACAAGCCGTTGAAAGTGATCGATCGCTTAAGAAACACGTAATGTTCAAAGACAAAGGCACATGTTTCTTTCATAAATTATCTAGACATCTGGAATTCTGGTTTGTCACGCATGAATATAAAATTAATATTCTTTAATTTTATCAAGACAACACACCATCCAAAGGGTCCAAGATATCGTCGCAAGAACCACCGTTACCACCTAGATTAAATCGTCGAAGTTACGTTTTTGAATTACACGAGCATTTTTTTAACACTTCTGTGTATTATAATGATTATGTAACTTATTATATATTTTGGGACACAAAGAATACTCAAAGAAAATGTATTTGCTCGACAAAATTTGACAACTTTGTCCCAGTATACAACAATATATAAAACAAGTTACTGTAGGAGATTTTAAAATATGAGAGGAAAAAGATTAAATTGGACAAACAACAAGGTGTTTTGATTTTTTTCCCACTAAGTAAGAAATAAATTACACACTTTGATACAGCAGCGTAGCGGAAGCAGAATTGATAGGATAAAGAAATTAGATATCATTCTAGAACTAGACTAAGTTAACGCGATTAACTTACGATCTAATCGAAACTTGATTAGATCTGTTATAATTCAAACGACTTAATAGGATTTTTAATAACGCATAAAACGAGATTATATGACGCTTTAATCCAAACGACTTTGTAATAGAGATTTTTTATAAATAATTTCACAAGGATTATTTATACTTATAAGACTACTCTATTTATAAAATAGTAAACATACTTCCCTAAGTTAAGTTAAAAAGGAAAATTAAATCACAATTAAAATAGAAATAAATATTAATACACATTCCTTAATTGATTCTAATTAAAAAAAAAAAAAATTCTAGAATCTTAAAATAACTAAAATAACGTCCTACATCATACTTCCCGTTTAAAATAAACTCGTCCTCGAGTTTGAATATAGTCTGAAGGATAAAACTTTAATGCAAGAGCAAATCATCTTGTAATTCGAATTTATTCTCTTTCTCATCAGTCTTTCTCGAAACTTTGAAGAATCCATACTTTAATAATTTCCTTCGTTTATACATTATTCTAAGCGATGAAGATTTCTAAGAACGAACAACAATCAAATAACTCTTGCCTTTCAATACTTGTCGCTCAATGCGCTCTCCAATAGATTTAACCTTTTCAATCAAATCTTCTTGTCTTCAATATGAACAGGTAGAACTATTTCAATCATTTCAACTTCTTCAATTTTATTTTGCTCATCATCTTTAACACTTGTCTTATTATTCAAGGAAATATCATGCACATTATCGCATAAACTATCAGATTGAACCTTTAAATCAATAACAAATTGTACACTTTCTTATAATATCTCAAACGAGTCTTTTTTAAAATTTCCTCGCAATTGACTCTCTGCTTCTGTTCTCCCTTAATGATATTATTCACAGAAAGTGTGAGAGTCGCAATTGCTTGCTCTATCGCTGCCTATCTCAAGTTCCAAACATTTTCAAACACTTGCAAGACTGCTTCTCTGACTATTTGCCTGAAAGTCTCCACAGACATTGCCTGCATCCCTTGATTATCGTATTCGGGATGGTTGTATGCAGATAAATTCGGCATATGATAATTTAGTGGGTATGAACGGTAATTTTTCATTTATTGTCAAATTTCCATACAATGGTAAAATAATAAATAATGCTCTACTCTCGGGTTTGGTGTGCCTGGTGGCCTGTGGCTGTGATTTGGCGTGGGGTTAGTCAGAATTGAAAGATTTGATAGTGAGGAAGATGATGGTAGCCATGGTTTTATCGAATTCACAGCGGTTTGGCCGAAAAATTGGCTTGAAGTTACGACAATTTATAGTGGTTTGGGGGTTTGGTGGATATTGGTGATTGGGTTTCGGTGGTGGTAACTAACAGTAAAGAATGGCAAGGTTTGGTTGGCCGTGGCTGGCACATCAAATAGAGGCAACAATTGGTGGTTATGGTGGCCGCACGTGGTGGCAGGAGATGGCAGCTAGAGTTTCAAGTTTTGGAATTTTTTATTTTTAAAAATTTTTTCATAGTGAATTTGGTGGGGATGGATATTGATACACAAGAAAGCTGTCCAATTGTTATAGAACCTCTCTGATACCAATTGATGGAGCAGCGTAGTGGAAGCGGAATTGATAGGATAAGGAAATTATATATAGTTATAGAATTGGACCAAGCCAATGCGATTAGCTTACTGTCACGGGATGAGTGTTTTTTGCAGCAAATCCATGTGGTACTTAAATAACTCTTACCGAGTGTTGCTAAGTAAGCATTTGAGCTTCTCGATAACTAAGCCGAGAGGTTTTTCAAAATGCTAAAGAGAAGAGAACTAGAGAGCAATTGAGCCAAATGCGGAAATTGTATTTCTTTTGAGAAAGATTACAAGAGAGCTTACAAGAATGCTTGAGATGCTTGCTCAATGCTTATATGCTCAAATGACTAATGCCAACCCATATTTATAGGGAGGCTTGCCTAGCTTTAAAGAATTTTGTGCCTAGAGAATTCCATACACATATGCCATTTTCTAGAGAAATCTAGTGTATGTACAAGTGTGCTAGAGTTGTTGGAATTTTGTAGAAATTTCCAGAATTAGGCCAAGTTAGCACATCTTGGCTCATGTCCTTGGGGCCATTTTTTAGTTCTAGTTGGATGACCCGTAACATTACGCTCTAATCGAAACGTGATTATTAAATCCCTTCTAATCCAAACGACTCAATGAGATTTTTAATAATGCATAAAGTGAGATTAGATGACGCTCTAATCCAAATGATTTTATAAAAGAGAGTTTTGATAAATAATTCTAGAAGAATTATAAAAGAGAAATTTTATTAAATAATTGAATTGAAGTTATGAAAATAATTATAAGATCTCTATATTTATAATAGAATAAACCTACTTCCCTAAGTTAAGGGAAACTAAATCACAATTATAATAGAAATAAAATACTAAGACATTCCTTAATTGATTCTAATTAAAATAAAAGAAATTCTAAAATCCTAAAATAATTAAATAATATCCTATATCACACTCATCAAGAATGCACGAGGTAATATACACCAATCACACAATATTTTTCAACTAAGATAAAGTATAAAATGATGTATTGATGTACAATTCGATTTGCTTTTCAATACGACCAAACGACATTTTGTTTTTCTGATCTACAACACGGTCAATTATCGGCTATATAAGCATATCTTTCTTTGTGAATGAAATCTACTATAGCAATATGTCAAGATCTCTTCTCTATCTATTACTTTCGGTGCTTCTTCTCTTCAAAATCATTGACTTATCACAACATTACGATCATTTGCCATCACCAAATCGAGTCTATAACTATGTTGCAGTAAACCTCCAGCTTCTTGCTGAGCCCGAAAGCGAAAACGGCGACTTATTGAACCGCAAGATGCTTTCGCCAGCAGCACCAACATTTGGCAACAAGGACGACTTGGTGATTTTGACCGAAAAGAATTTTACTAACTTCATTTCGAATAATCGGCATGTAATGGTGATTTTCCAATCCCCAGAGATGATGGTGGCCCCAGATCATGCAACGCTAGCCATGAAGCTTATGGGGGCAAAGGTGGCAGCAAATGTTAATTTTAGAGAAGAAAAGGCATTGGCAGAGAGGTATGATATTGTCAGATATCCATCGATTTATTTATTTCCAGGCGGAGCTGAGCTTAGAGACAAGTATTATTCTGAATGGGACCTCCAAGTTAATTCTCTGACAGCAGTCTGATGCTTGTGGAGGACTTTTAGAGGAAAATTATTTAGAATATCGGGTAGCGAAGACTTGGTTAATTAAGAAATGTTGATCATGATGATGATTAAGCTGAGAAGCCAGCTTCTCCTACAAGGTGAATGCAAGAGATGACATAGTATAAAATATGATCTGAAGCTGGCTAATTATTGTCTTCTTGTCATTTGTAAGCTCTTTTTTTTTTTTTGTTTTGTCTGTATCAATGGAGTAAGAAATTCTATTAGAGTAATGCTACACATCATAAATTTTTTATCTCAAATAATCATCCCTAATGATGTGGCATTTATCAATTGGTTGATAAAATAATACAATTAATTCACTTTAATTTTACCAATCAATTGATAAATACTATATCATTTGGGATAAAAAATTTGAGATGTGTAGTATTATTGATTCTGATACTTAATCTATATAATTGATCATCTTCAGACATCAATTAATAATGGAGAGCTGATATCCTTGCGAATTTAAGTATTCATTGTATTGGTTTTAGTTGGCCTGGATATTCAAAAGTTTTTTAATTAGAGGTTTTAGATTAATAATAAAGAGCCCACTAAGGTGGCCGACCCACGTAATAATGAAAATGTATATCTTAAAAGTTATTAGGGAAGTGCAAAGTGGGATATAAATGCTCATGATGAATTTTTTTATTTTTTCCATTTTGATTTGTAGCTCCGACCACTTCAAGATTCGAATTCGATGGTCAATTAAAGAATTAAAAGTTAAAACTATTTGAAAATAAAATGGCTAATTAATTATGAATAAAATTGAATATATAGAAATATATGAGCATAATTCATGCTTAAAAGTTAACTCAAAGTTAAGGGTTGGCTTAAGCTTATTATTCTTATGTTACATTTAGTATATCTTTTCGAATATAAATTATTCAAGTCGAACTTTTACTTTGAAAAGATTTATTTATTTGCATGTCAATAATAAATTTTATTAAAAATTATAATTTACATGTTATTGATTAGATTTGGAAGTGAATCAACCAAATGATCCTCTACTAATATAATGATCATGAGAAAATTCTATAGTGCCGTATGAATGCCGTAATAAGAATAAATATTGTAAATTACACATTGAACTAGCATGTAGAGTAAAACAAGTAAATTTATACAAGATTATTAATTATTTTAAAAATTAATAAATTTTCTATAAAATTTTAGTGAAATTTTTTTATTCATTTATAAAAAATATTTTATTTAATTAAACAAAGAAAAAAATTACTCATTAATTAAATAAAAAATTATCTTAAAAAATGTGGAATAAGTTTTATTGAATTAATTTAACTATAAATCCTATATTTATTCTATAACTTTGTATACTTTGTTTTCTTATTTTCTACAATAATATCTATTTGATTAATAAGTTAATTAAGCGCAATTATTTATATTGATGTGGATTAAGCAAAAATAAAATAAAATAATATTATTATATTATTAGATACATATATAAGATATCAATAAAATTTGATCTCATTTTTAGTCTTATGTAGACTTCATATAGTTTTAAAATTTTCACATAAACTTAGAGATCATTTAGGGTTATTGTTGAGAAAACGTAGAAAGATGCAAAATAATATCATCTTACAACAACTATGAAAGATATCAAAATTATCAATTTTTTAAAATCTGATTTTGATAATAAATTTTATTCTTAATAAAACATTACATGTATTACATAAATACAAAACTAGCATTATTTAATATAAATAAAAAAATCAATAAATATATTAGGTAATAAACATTATAATTAGTTTTTATTTTATAATTATGAATTGTTTTCAGTAATTCTTATAATAATTAATTTATTTTAATTTTTATTCATAAGTTTTAGGTATAAATTACAAAAATTATATTTTATTTTACACTTAATATTGATTTACTTATTTTATGTTATATTTGTAAATTTTTATTTTATTTACTAGTAATACATCAATTTACTAGTTTTTTAATAATTTATTTGTTTTATCTTCTTTTTACAAATCTTATGTTATATTTACAAAAAATATGTTTTATTTACGGTTAGTGTTGATCTACTATTTTTATATTATATTTACAAATTTTTGTTTTGCTTACTAATAATACATCAATTTACTTGTTTTATCTTAAATTTACAAGTTTTATCTTTAATTTCTAAAATTTATATTTTATTTTGTACTTAATGTTAATTTACTAGTTGTATTTTATATTTATAAATTTTTATTTTATTTACTAATAATACGTTAATTTACTAATGTTATATTAATTTACTTGTTTTACCTTCTATTTACAAGTCTTTTATTTTATTTTCAAAATTTATGTTTTATTTCTCAGTTAATGCTGAGTTACTAGTTTTAAATTATGTTTACAAGTTTTTGTTTTGTTACTAATAATACATCAATTTACTAGTTTTATCTTCCATTTACAAATCTTATGTTTAATTTCTAAAATTTATGTTTTATTTTGCACTTAATGTTGATTTACAAGTTTTATATTATATTTACTAATAATACATAAATTTACCAGTTTTATAGTAATTTACTCATTTTACCTTCCATTTACAAGTCTTATACTTAATTTCTAAAATTTATGTTTTATTTTACAATTATTGTTGATTTACAAGTTTTATATTAAATTCATAAGTTTGTATTTCATTTACATAATTTATGTTGATTTACGATATTGATATCGTAATTTTAATCACGACATTATAGAATGACCTAATGATCATGACAAAAACAAAATTTCAATCATAACAATAATAGTGTTGATTTGCACCTTTCACACCCAAAATCATTCACATGCGTTAATTATATTCGAAATCAAGCTCAAATTTGGAACTTTTCTAAGAAAATTTGAACTCAAATCTTTACACGTGGTATAAAATCTTATTGGAACTCAGATCATCAGAGATTCTTGATTCAACTTTTAATATGGTTTGTGTGCACATAAGATTAATATATGCTAAACCAAATAAAGATTTAATTATGACTAGTAGGGGCATTGTCCTTAATCCACCAAGAAAAAAGAGGCACCCACGATGTTGGGTCGGATACTTAGGCTTCTGGCCACAGTGTTGTTGAGTGCTCAGTTGATGTTTCTGGTTCTTATAGACTATATAGTTTGAAATTTGTCTCTAAATATTTTTTTCCTAACCAAGATGGTATCTCATTGCACTCCGCAACACTCATAATTGAGGACCGGGGCTATTAAGAGAGCTGATAATTCATTTGTTTATAGCATTTGTCTTTTATATTGCTAAAGAGCCATAGTGTTGACGAAAACAAAGTGAAACTAGTGTTAGTTTATTTTATTTTTAAATTGACTAAACCACCATATTTTTTACCTTGTTTTCGTTATAGTTATGTTAAAATTTGCTATTTGAATATTTACTTATATTGCTTTGCCAATTTAAAAATTATAAAATAATTGATGTATATGTCGATGTATACTAGTTGAAAGAAGAATTCTTGAAGGCAGATTAAGGAATTCCATTTTTCACGAGACCATGGAACATATGCCTTTTGAGTACCTAGGATTCAATCCTAGGTTCAATAAAATTTAACACAGTGATCTTTAATGTAGTGGCGGATTCAACTTGTTATCTATGATGTATTCTAAAATTTCATTGATCTGAACTAAAATGGAATTGTACATCTTATATTATTAGACAATCGAATCAAATATCAGTACTTCATTTAATAGAACCAAACTGAAGAAATCTGATTCAGTTTAGTTCATAGGTTTGGTTCAGTTCTTCAATTTCTGCCCACCCCCAGTAATACTCATAATTCAGTACAAGGGCTATTGAGTAACGCAGTGCAAAAGTGATACTAGATGTTGTTTTGATGCATATTCTTGAAACTCAAGAAAGAGATCTCTCAAATAGAGAGAAATATCTTAATTGAGAAAATTCTAAATATTATTGATGAAAAGCTTGTGTAAAGAAATAAGTATAACAAGCCTAATTGTACTAACTATGATTATCCTATTACAATATGACTTATGATTCTTTCCAAGAAAATTAATATTATTTAAACAAGAAAATATTAAGCAAATCCTAATTAAACTAGGAATATGAATTTTAACTTAGACTCCTACTATGACTCTGCTTATTCTACATTAATCTCCTCCCCTTAAAAGAACTTGTTCTCGAGTTGGCTTGAGCATAAGGCAATGATGTAACTCCATGATACTCGAAAAAGTCTTGAATATTGAAAGTCATGGAAATATTATAATTCTCTAATAGGTCTATAACATACGCCTTGTCATCGATTTTTAATAGGATGCGAAATAGTCCAGTAGTCTTTTGCTTGAGCTTGTTGTATTCTCCAATAGGGAATCTTTCCTTTTATAGATGAACCATTACTTGATCTTTTAAAAGAAAAGGATTTAAAGCACCTATGCTTGTTTGTGTTTGTTTTGTAATTAGTGGCAAATTCTTCTAATTTTTTATTGACTTCTTCATGAACATTGATTACTTGTTTATCATATGATCATCAATGATGCTTATTCCTGGCAGTTTAGAAAAAGGAACCAAATCTAAGGTATGTAAAGGAGGTCGAATATAGACAATCTCGAAAGATAACTTCTCACTTGATCTATTGGGCACAATACTGTAAGTAAACTCTATTTGAGGTAAAATATAATTCCATTGGTATGGATTTTCTCGAATTAAGCTTCACAAAATATTGCCTAATGTACAATTAACAACTTCAGTTTGCCCATCTGTCTATGGTTGAGAAGTGCTACTGTATTGCAAAGATGTATCTAGTCTCCTCCATAAGGTCTTCCAAAAGTACCTTAGGAATTTACTACTCAATAAAAGACAATAGTCTTCGGTAATCCATGTAAGCGAACAACCTCTCGAAACAACAGTGAGGCAATATTACTTACGTCAGAAGTTTTCTTGCATGGAATTAAGTGCACTAATTTAGAAAATAATTAAACAACAACAAAGATAGAATCCATTTTTCATTAAGTTCATGGAAGTCCCAATATAATATCCATTGAAAATTCTTCTAAGGAGCCTTAAGAATAGGGAGAGGAATTTCTAAACTCATATTCTGTGCATGGCATTTAGCTGTTTGGAATGTGTAACAATATTTGATGAACCTTCTCAACATCTCTTTTAAGATGTGGCTAGTAGTATCACGTTTATATTAATGCAATACTTTTATCTCATCCGATGTTACCTCTTAATTCTCAGCTATGTAGCTTTCGAGTTATATGATCTATTAAGGATCTTTAGGAAATGCATAGAATATCTCTACTCCTCTTTGAAATCTTTATCATTTTAATAGAGAATTTTTAGTATTCAAAGTAATAATTTCACTCTTTACCAAGGTAAGTAAAATTACTCGGGATAAAAATATTAGCTATTTTGTTTAGTTGTCTTGACTTATGCTTAAGAGAGAAGGTAAATCGTTGAACATAAGCAATCTATTGAGCATGCGTATGATTTGACTTTGAAGAATTGTTGAGGAATTTGAGTGCTTGACAATCTCTATATTAGTACAAACTCCTTTTAAATTAAATAAAACTTCTATTGTTGTAAAGTACAAACAATAGTATATAACACTTGTTCATAAGTAGTCTGGCCTCACCAAGCTTCTCGCTAAAGAATGTTATAGGGAATCCTTCTTAAGATAGGACAGCTCCAATTCTAATCCAAAAAACATTAAACTTTAAATAACTTATTGAAATGTAGGAGCGCAAGGATTGGTGCAGTAGTTAATATTTCTTTCAACTTTAAAGAACTCTGTTTTGCCTTATCTTTTCAAACTAGCTGCCTTTGCTTTGTATAATTAGTGAGAAGACAGCAATAATACTGAAATCTTTAAGGAAACACCTATAGAATGTAACTATCCCATGAAAACTTTGTATTTTTTTTTTTATATTTTTAGTTGTCTGCTACTCTTATATTGCTTTCACTCTCTCATCGTCTACTTTGATTCCTTCAGTACTCACAACATAGCCTAAAAATATTAGACTATTTGTAAAAAAACTGCACTTTTTCAAATTAACATTAAGCTATTCTCCTGCAAGGCTGTGAAGACTTCCCGTAGATGTTGTAAATATTATTCTTTATTGCTGCTATAAATCAAAATATCAAAATAAATAACAATAAATTTACTTATGAAATGTTGTAATACTTGATTCATTAACCTCATGAAGTACTTGATGCACTGGATAGTCCAAAAGGCATAACTAACCATTCATATGAACCTTTATGAGTTTTAAATGCTATCTTCCATTCATCACTAAGGCGGATACGAATCCGACGGTATTTACTCTTCAAAACTGTCTTTGAAAATAGCTTCTATCATCCCAATCTATCAAGAATATCATATAATTGAGGAGTTAGGAATCAATATTTCACTGTGATTTTATTAATAGGCTTTGATGCTAGAGATCAATTGGCATAAGAGCATATTTCCCTATCTTGTTTTTTTTTCTTGAGTTCAATAATGTATGTTAGAATGACATCTAGTATCAATTCCTCACTATGTCAACTTGTATCAGAGTATTTCTCTGTGCTAAACCGAGCTTCCTTGACATTTCACCCTTTGTACACAAATCCTTCCTTCATCATCTATTAATTTTACTTAAGTTAAAAGAAAAAAAAATTAAAGCCACCTTCACAATCTCTACACACTACTGTTATTCTTCTTTGCCTTCGATCTCCACCATTACCAGTATATATATACACTCCGCCGACCATACCCTACTATCAATACTACCAATCTACCACCGTTGCCATAAAAAACACACCAAAATAGATGCAACAACTACTGTGTCAAATGCTGCTTAATTCATTTCTTTCCAAACTGATTTAACAACCACTGCCATAACTAAATTACTCCTCATCATTAGACCTTTCTTTTCAACTAATTCCCCACCATTCATAGTTCTATTCAAGAAAAGTCGAAACCAAACCTCAAATAGCCACTTCACTTTAATTTTTTTATCCAATCACGATCTGAGTCAAACCACTACCACTATCAAATCTTCTAGATCTACCATTCCTTTCCCATTTTCTTGACCATCGTTGTTGGCAACATTATATTTTTCTTATTTAAAATTTTACCCAATACTTTCTTTTAATTATGATATTTTCTTATAATTTTTTATTCTTATAAAAACCCTAAAAAACCTAAAACAAGAAAAAAAAAAAAAATCGAATACAACGAAATATAGAGAAGATGATAATGATCTTTTCTATTATGATGGATTTTCTTGAAGATATTCCAGAGCATAAGCATGTCAAGTATGTATCTTGCAAATTAATAGGACATGCTTCAAAATAGTGGACAAACTTACAAGGAACAATGAATTTGACATGGAAGGGACAAGATTCAAATTTGGCATAACATGAAAAGAAAGATAAAAGCTTATTTATTCCTCCTGAAAATTTTCAAACAATTCGCTATAAATTTGATAAGTGTCAACAAGGTATAATTTCTATTTGATTATATAAATCTTAACTTCGAAATTATCGTTGTTGTGTGAATATCTCTAAATATGATGAAAATGCAATTTCAAGATATGTGAAAGGATTATATGCTTATATTAAAGAACGAGCTTTATTACAAATTGATGTTACTCATGATTATTGGAATGTCGTTAAAATTGCTTTTGAAATTGAATTGCAAATTAAGAAAGAGAGAAAGCAAGTATTGAAGAGATTTGAACGAATGCAAGAGCGTCGTGAGAGCCCAAGAAGAAAAGATCAAGAATTCGATAGATTCGTTCCACCAAAACTACAACATGAGAGTTCATTAACGAAATAAGATTCTATCATGGGCTTCTTCTCACTAAAGAATTTTATTGTCCAAAAGCAACCTGACTCATCAATGGAAAAAGATATTGTGCTTGATTCTGAAGTTATTGAAGATGTGTTAATTAATCATTATTCAACCAGTACACTAGTCAGTAACGAAAAGTTTATCTAAGATTTTGAAGTTAAAGATGTAAACATGGAAGAGTAAGTTTTATTGATCTCATCATTAGAAGAAAAGAATATCATGAAAGCTTCTTTTGAAGAGATTCCAAATGACCATGATGTTTCCAATAAAAAGGTACAATCTATCCCTAATTTGAGTTTCATATCTAATAATATAATGGGCAATTATCCACCGATCATCTATTTTTTTGCACATTTTTAAAAATACACAAATATTTTTTTTTTGTTAAGTTCTACCTAAAGTTTACAAAATTATCACTATTCCACTACAGTCTAAACTCTGTAAGAGAAAGTTAAAAATGACTATTTTACCCCTTTAATGCAAAATTATTATTCCACCCTAGCTAAACGAAAATAATTAAAATAATTAAATAATTAAAATAATCAAAATTGGATTGAGTTTGGGATTAGGTTAAAATAATTAAAATAATTTTAAATTTTAAATAATTGAAATAATCAAAATTGGATTGAATTTGGGATTAGGTTTGGGCTTTAATTCTTTTAAATATTTTATGTTTTAATTTTGGCTCTTTTGTTTCATTTATTTAATTTTGATTATTTTGTTTCATTTTTTATTTAATATCTAAACTGTAAAGAATACAAGTTTTGTCATTTGGCTAAGGTAAAATAGTAATTTTACATTAAAGGGGTAAAATGGTCATTTTTTAATTTTCTTTCACAGAATTTAAACGTAAGTGGAATAATGATAATTTTATAAACTTTAGGTGGAACTCAGCCAAAAAAGAAAAAAAAAAAAGAAGATTTGTGTATTTTTAAAAATGTGCTAAAGACCAAGTGGTCGTGGATAATTACCCTAATATAATTAAAAGTGAAGAGACACGAATTGAACAAGAAGCTCAAAGTGAAGAGACACCAATTGTTCTTGAAGATGAAAAAGTTAATATGATCAATTATTCATGAAGCTAAGCAAACTGATCTTGAAGACCTTGAGATAATTGATATGGTTATACTTGTTCTCGTAGGGTACAAGAAAGTTATTCTTGAAGAATATATAACTGAAAAGGTAAAATTCAATATAGAGTACATCAATCAAAGCATTAAGAAAGTTAAAAGAGATCTTCGAATGTTTTGTTACTGCCAATTCGTATTTTTTAAAAAGCCATACTTAAAAGAAAGAAGAAATTAAAGTTTTGGTACTTTTGAGTTTTAAGAAAAGTTGATACAAACCACTATGTGTTCAGACTAAGAGCTTGTTTAATCATTCACTACTAGTTTTATCCTCCAGACAATTTTTATTTTTTGTAAAACACGAGGACATGTTTTTTTTTTCAAAGAGGAGGAGACTGATGTACGAAGTATAAAGGGTAAGATAAATTAAAAATTCTAGATTTTAAGTCAATTTAGTATTTTATTAAGATTTTTCTTATTTTATTAAGATTTTTCTTATTTTATTAATTTTATTTGAGTCGTATTTTTTATTCTAGATTAGTTAAGATTTTAGATAATTTCTCTTATTTCAAAAGGTTTATGATTAAGTTAGCTACTAGTATATATAGGCTTGTTATATTAGTTTATTGTAAGCTCTTTAAGCTTTTCATCAATAATATTTAGAATTTTTTCATTGAGATATTTTTCTCTCTTGTGAGAGCCCTCTTCTTGAGTGTCAAGAGCGTGAACTAGAATGACATCTAATATTGCTTATGCATTGCATTATTATGAGAGCTGGTAATTCATTTGTTTCTTGCATCTATTTTTTATATTTCTAAAGAGCCATAGTGCTGACAAAAACGAAGTGAAACTGGTGTCAATTTATCTTATTTTAAATTGACTAAACCGCCATATGTTTTACTTTTTTTTCCTCTTTGTTCTGTTAAAAATTTCTCTTTGAATATCATTACTTACATTGGTTTTTCAATTTAAAAATGATAAAATAATTGGTGCATATGTAGGTACCAGTTGAAAGAAGAATTCCTGAAGAAGGATTAAGGAATTCACTTTTTTCAAGACCATGGAACAAAATCTCTTTTTAGTAACCGGGATAGAGTTTCAATAAAATTTGTAACACAGTAGTGTATAATGCAGTTGCAAATTCAATATGCTCTTATCATGTATTTTAAAATTTCTCTGTGACCAGAGTTCTTACCAGTCAAAAAAATAAAAAATCAAAAAATCAAAAATAAAAGAGAAAATTATTGTAACATATGCATTTCATTTTTCTCTATATATAAATAATTAAAATAAGAGGAGGTCTATTTGATATTTTGAGTGTGTTTAAAAGATAAACAATGGGTGGAAAAGGTGTCAAACGAAAGCTTGTGAGTCGGCCGTCAACCTCCACACGTCCTTGCTGCCGGAAACCACGCGGAATACCGTCGGCGAAGCTCAAAAATTCCGCGGTTTGTCACGTACGATCGCCACCGATTTCGACCGTCTTTGGCCGCGCCACCGGTTGGAAAAGGTTCCCCACCTCACAATCTTCCATCCCAACCAGCCACAGTCATTGAGGAGGCCGATTTGCCACCGACCGACCACACAAAGAGCCACGGCTTTAAGGGCTTGATCCAGCGCCATTGCCACGGGTGGGAGGTCACCACTGGCACCGTTGAACTCAACTCGACGAGAAGTGCCTAGTCTGAGCTTCCCCATCGCCGTTGGGTCAATTACAGTCAACATTGACCAGTAAGGGTATTTTGGTAATTTATCATATAGAGAGTAATTTCGTAAATTCTATCTTTGAGAATTTTTTGCAATCTAAATTGAGGATGAATTAATAATTTTATGATGTTGAGAATAAATTAGTAAATATGAATTTGAGGGTTGTCGACAAGTATAATTTTAGATTTTATTAGTAAATTACGAACACGGGGTTAATACGATAAGCTGACAGGCTTGAGAGTTGTAATGTTGTGATGAATATTTACTTTAAGTTTTATTTTTGTGACATTTGTTTGAATTATAAATATAGGAAGTAATTATATCGTTTCTTTAAAATAGGTGGATCTGTGGACGAAAATCTACCTGCGGACTTAGGCGATAGCTGAGTCTGAGTTTATCACTTTGAATGGAATATACTAAAACTATTTGTGTACGTTATTTTGATATTGTAAAGCTTGTTCGTGAAATAAGTAATTTAATTGTTTTCATTTAATGGTTCTATGAAATAAATATTTTATACGCATGAATATTTTGTTAAGCTATATATATTCACTTATGTTTCGTATCGACTTTGAATTTGTAAAAGAGATGATTGATTTCAAGCATAATTTAAATTGTATATGATTGATTTTGAGTATGATTTAAAGTGTATATATATTGATTTCGAGCATGATTTTAATTTTATATATGTTTATATAAGCTATGAAAAATCATGAAGCAAATACTCCTTCCCTCCAGATAAGATGAGATGAGATGAGATAGTAGGCCTTTGGGGCCTATCTGAGCACACATATAGGTTTTGGGCCATGTGTTTGGGCGCTTTCGCCATTTGGGGGCATATGCATGCAGACAGATATTGAGATATGATGAGATTTAAATCCAGATAGTCTAGACACGATGTTGCCAGATAGCACATCATTGCACGTCCGTTGAGATCCGGATATGGATTATGATGACAAGCATGAGATAGCACGTCCCTGTCTATCCGTGTAGCTCCGGGCATGATGGTACCCAGATAATACATCATTGCCATCCGTTGAGGTCCGGATATGACAAGATTATTCTCCCGAGTATTTGTTTAAGGATAATTGTATTATTTAGTATTTGATATTTCAATGTGAGATGTTTTTCTTGATTTTGTGGTAGTATCAATTATATTGATGTTCAGAATATGATTGAAATGAAATAAATTTTTATATTAAAATAATTAATTGAGAAAACTAATTATACAAGCGATGCATTTATTTTTGTAAATATTTTATGTTTTAAAAACTATTATCCACTCACTGAGTTTTATGATCACTCTATTTTATTATATTTTCCCTCCCCCCTCAGTAGATTTCAGGTATAACCGTTGACCCAGCAGCTATACATATTTAGAGTCGTTTTAGCCACGTGAGGTTGTCTGAGGATATAGATAAATTTTTCTTTTGGTTAGTGTATAATCATCCCATTTTGGAATTATATTAGAGATGTGACATAAAAATCAGGAAACGTGTGTACTATTGGATATTTTACTAAATGAGACTGGTTGAAGTAGTTTGATGCATAATAAATTATTTGGGAGTGTTTGTATTATAATTACATATTTAGGAATGTTATATATTTAGGGGAGGTTCTGCCGAAATTTTCGGTAGAATTCGCATTAATAAGATTTTTAATGTTTGAGTTTAGTTTCTTAAGATAGGTCGCCTCCGGAAATGGGGCGGGTCGTTTCAATTATTTTGGGTTTTTAATTTGTCCTAGTTTCAAAATCTTATAATTTTATAAAATTTAAACTTCAACTTTTAAGAATTATAAAACCTGCACTTTAATTAAAAATAATAATAGCTTGTTGCCTAAAACATTTTTTTTATTCTCAAAAATATGATTAATTCTTCTATTTTTCCCAACACCAATAGAGAGAACATTTTTAGCAATGAAATTCATGAAGAATTATCTCTAGAATGGCATAGGATGAATGATAATTTGATTATTTATGTTTTAAAAAATACATTTAATAGTATTGATAATGAATCTATTGTATAACGTTTTCAAAATATAAAAATATCTCAAGAATAATTAAAATGTATTAACTAATATTTTATATATTCAAAATTTTATTTTTATATTTTATTATTATTTAATTTTATTTCCAATAATTTTTTTTTTTGAACTCACCACTAGTATGACCATTCTACTCTCGTTATTAACAGCATTCGACCACATAAGCAACTTGTCGATGTTGGAGGCAATCTTGGCTACCCTTAAAGCTATCACTTCCAGGGATACCCCCATTTTAAAGGCATTAATTTCGATTTACCTCGTGTCATTCAGCATGCCTATGCTTGTTCTAATTTGACTTATATTCATAATAATAATCTCATTGTTAAATAATTAAGATATTAATATATGTTATTAAATAGAGTGCTGAACTATCAGGAAAATAAGAATTCCCAGGCAGACTCAATTAAGGCCTAGGAGATGCTTCAACCCTTCCGGGCCTTAAAATTTCTTAAATTGAGCCTTTTCATGCCATTTTAATTGTTAGGTCCAATACTAATATGTTAAGTATTATAAGCCACCTATTTAAATGGTTAAGACTTTTAATTATAGATCCAATTTTAAAATTTAATCAAATTATAATTTAAAATTAAATTACTAAACTCACTTTCTTATATTAAGAATAAAAAAAATTAAAGGAATAAAAAAAAAAAAAGTAAATTCCTAAATCACGACTTTGACTTGGCCACCAACACCATTGCCAGAGATTTACCAACATCGTCCGCCTGTTGAGCCTGTCATCCCTTACTACAGCTGTCGTTAGTCCAGCTATATATTTGAAACAGGTGTTGTGCCTGTTATGAACTAATGAAGAGTTAATATTTTGCATCTCTGTTCATCAATTCATATGCTGATAGTTATATGCGAAACTCCAAAAGTAAATGTTCATTGTAAAACGTGAGCAATACTTGAACATTAAAGATTCAAGTGAAAAGTGAGTAGGGCAATGTGTGCTGCGTAAAAAGTGAAAATGGCTTATAACTTATTATATAAAAGTATTTTTTTTCTTATGTAAATAAATGAACAATTAGAAAGATAAAATTTGTAAACATGCTGTTTAATTTTCGAACATTTACGCGAGCCCCATTAATGTATTGTAAAATATTATTTTTGTAATATTAAATTTGTATTAATTAATTATTCTTATTGTAGTTGTTTTTGTTAGGATTTAGCCATTATTGTGGAATTGAAGCTAATAATGAAGTTATTATTCAGCATTTTCAAAACATGAAAGCATGCCGAGATTAGTTGAAGAAGTGTTGGAAATGATTAGGTCAATGAAGTAGAATATTTTAGTTATTATTCTTTATGTTGGCTCTTATTATATTGTCCGAATTTTTTTTATCAATTTTTATTAAGTCCCTACTAAATTTATTTCCTATTTCCACCACTGGCCACTAGAGCATCCACATAAATTGTAGTATTACATAAAGAGGGGCCTAGTATATGCTCTTATATAATATTTGGATCATGTTTCTCATATAATATATAGAATTATCATAATTTATAAATCGTACATTTACTTTTTCATAGAAGTAGTATAGACTCCCAAATCACGATCGATCTGTTACCACCAATCCTAGTAGATTACAATCCGTTACTAACGATTTTCCAAGTTATGACTCAATTTTGATTTACACTTGACATATGGACACATTTATCATTACTTAAAATATCCAGCAATAGAAAAACTTTTTCTCTAAAAAGGTAGACAATTTTTTTTTATGTATATTGTGGCTCTTTTATCATTTCTTTTATAGAGAAATAAGTCTTTTTATATCATATTAATGGAAACCATATGCTCTGTATCCATCCCTCTCTCTCTCTCTCTCTTTTAAATTCTATTAAATCAAAATATTTGATTTAAATTAAAAGATAAGAGAAAACCCAAAAGTGGCGTTACAATTATTCTTGTTATAGGTGCTCATTTTGTAAAATAATACAAGAACCCTTACACACACTTATATTAAATAAAGTCTCTCATCAAATAATATATTTAGACTTTTAACCTAAATAGATAGTTATCTTACTTATTAATCTAATAGAGTTTCAATCAATTAAATGAGCTAATCCAAGAATCATATAGGTACAAACAATAAATGCTACAATAATTGAGACTGTAATTTAACTATCCTAATTGTTTAACTCTAAATCTACACTACTAAAAATTTGAAACTGACTTCCATAATTGTATGTTATTTATGATAGTTTTCTTGAATAATAATTCAATCCATGTCACATTGATTTATTTACTGAATAATTATTTATATCACATCGTTAATTGAATTGGTATCTTAACTGTCCAATCAATTTAATCATATTCCTTGACACTTACATGTTTTCTCTAATAATCATTTTCAACATATTAATTATGTTGACATACTTTAACAAAGGAATTCTATGATCAAGTATTAAAAATCTATCAAGGGATGTATTGTACAAATTCTATATTGTTAATATATAATCTTATTGCTCATAATTGCTCCCACCAAGATACCAAAAAATCTTAGCTACAATTGTATATCGCCTCCATTGATAACTCAAATAGAATAGCAATTATAATCATGAAATTATACTTAACTCAAGATTGAGATTGCAATAAAATCAAAGCCTGTGAGATTTAATAAATCTGACAGTTAAAAATCTCATATATGATCCAGTTCAATATAGTAAAGCTGCATCAATAAATTCAAACATAATTAAGACAAATTAGTTAATGAAATTACTACAATCTAAACACCAATTCTATTTATTAACGGTGAATTCAATTTATTTAATAAAAAAATAACGTGAATTTATGTTTTTGTAAATCCATATGATGTCACATAAATACATATAATATGATTAAACAGATTTTATTCAAAATATTTATGTAATTAAGATAATTGAAAAAATATCTTAAATATTTTATAATCAGAAAATAAATAAATCAATATTTATTCAATAGCACATAATCCCAACAATTTCTCACTAGCTCTCAAAGCATATCTAGCATATTGCACATGTTTTAGGACTCTAGTGTAGGCTATAAAGGTTTCTTATCAATGGTCATTATAATAAGATCTGCCATATAACATTCTAATGCTATTTGGGATACCTATTACATTGCCTTTCTACATTATTCTCTGAAAGAGATAGCATTCCCTCTCAGTGTGTTTTTCTTTCTTGTGATTTCTTAGTTTCTAAAATTAATCAATTACACCACCATTATACTACTAAAGTTTAGCATACATAATTAATTTAGGTACTATTACGGTTCTTATGAATTTGTTATTGTTATATTGTCACATTACTAAAGTTTTATAGATGCAATTGGTATAGGTACCAACTCAAGACTCTACAGGGACTTGTTGAGACGACCCGCCCCATATCCAGAGGCGACCTATCTTAAGAAATTGAACTTAAATATTAAAATCATCTTATTAATGAGAATTCTACCGAAATTTCGGCAGAACCTCTCCTAAATATATAACATTTCCAAACCTACAATTACAACACAAACACTCCCAAATCATTTATCAAGCATCAACTATCTCATGCTCATCAGCATATCTCATACCCGGAGCTACACGGATAGACGAAAGGACGTACTATCTCATGCTCATCAGCATATCTCATACCCGGATCTCAACGGACTTGCTATGATGCGCTATCCCGCGACATCGTGTCCGGACCATCTGATCTCATATCTCAATATCTGTCTGCATGCATATGCCCCCAAAGGGCGAAAGCGCCCAAACACACGACCCAAAGCCTTAATGTGTGTTCAGACGGGCCCCAAAGGCCTACTATATCATCTCATCTCATCTCATCTGGAGGGAACGGGTATTTGCTTAAAACTTAAAATCATGATCGAAATCATTATGTATATACACTTTAAATCAGGCTCAAGATCAACATATATATATACTTAAAATCATGCTCAAAATCCATATGTATAAACATTCTAAATCATGCTCGAAGACCATATGTAAACACTTTAAATTATTCTCGAAATCAACATATAAATACTTTGAATCATGCTCAAAAGCAATGTATATACATTTTAAATTAAATCATATACAGGATCAATCATATACTCTTTAAAATCACGTTCGGAACTTTAAATCATGTTCAGAAATCAATCATCTCTTTTACTATTTTAAAATCGATACGGAGCATAAATAAATAAATATACTTAACACAATATTTATACGCAATAAACATTTATTTCGGAAAACCATTTAACGAAAGCACTTTAAATATTTATTTCATAAACAAGCCTTACTATATAAAAAATCAAATAATTTTAATATATTCCACTCACAGTGACAATTTCAGACTTGGCTATCACCCAAGTCCGCAGGTAGATTCTCGTCCGCAGATCCACCTAATTTACAAAAACGACACAATTACTTTCCATAATTATAATTTGAACTAATCTCGCAAAAATAACACCTTAAATAAATATTCGTCTTAATATTACAAATTCTCAATTTTTTTCCCGGCTTACCGTATTAATCCCGTATTCGTGATTCACTAATACCATATCCAAACTTATACTACCCTCAATTTCATAATTTACCAATTTACCCTCAACCTCATAAGATTACCAATTTATCCTCAATTCAGACTACAAAATCACCCTCAAAGCTAGAAATTATGAAATTACCCTCAACACGTGAAATTACCAAAATGCCCCTACGGTCAAAGTTGACCGGAATTGACCCAACGGCGGTGGGGAAGCTCGGACTAGACACTTCTCGTTGAGGTGAGTCCAACGGTGCCGGTGGTGTCCTCCCACACGCGGCGGCGAAGCCAGATCGAGCACGTGAAGCCGCGGCACTTAGGGTGATCGATCGGCGGCAAAACGACCTCCTCGATGCCGGTGACTGGTTGGGAATGGAAGATGGTGAGGTGGGGAAGCTTTTGCAACTGGTGGCGTGGCCAAAGACAGCCGGAATCGCCGGCGATCATCCACGCAAACCCGTGAAACTTTCGAGCTTCACCGGCGGCGTTCCACGCGTTTTCCGGCAGCAAGGACGGTTGGGGGTGGACGGCAGGCTCACAAGCTTCCGTTTGACACCTTGCTCGGCCAGAAATGGGAGAAACCGGCGGGTCGGTTTCGTGGGTTCGGGTCGGGTACGGGTCGGGTTTTTGCGGGTCTCTCCTCTCTCTCTCGTTTTTCTCGGTTTTCTCCTTTTATAAACACCCACAAAATATCAACTAGACCCCCTCATGATATATCACATAAACTCCCTCTTAATTTATCACATAAACCCCCTCTTAAATTAATTATTTACATAAATAAATATAAAAAATACATATGTTACACTTGTGGCGTCAAATAGGTTCTTCAGTAGCTTTAAAAAGACTTACATTTTTAGCTTGGGTTATAGAGTCTATGATACTAAATTATTTCATACTCTTATAACTTATATATTGATTTCTCAATATAAATACGATTTAGAAATAAATTCCTAGAGTTCTTTTCTGACATGAAATTATAATCTTTTATAAAATTCACTAGTATGAGATCACCACCAAAATACATAAGCATATAATTCTTAGTTCATTTTAGAATCTATATTAAATTCCTGACAATATTTTTATGTTTAAGGTTGAATGATATCTATTTATCATCTAACTGCAATATAAGAGTTTGTCATAACATAAATGAGACTTTCTACTCAATGTTTCTGTATAGGTAATGTATCTTATTTTATCTATTTCCTCAAGTGTACAAGAACACTGGTGCTTGGAGAAAACATAATTCCAATTATGAATGATAAAAATCATTATAGGAATTTAATATGTTTAATCAAGACAATATTTCATCAATATAATCAGTTTGAGATAGAGTTAGGTATCACCAAAAGCTAGTACCAGGAATATAATGTTGAGTTCTAGAGAGTATATATTTACAAAGGATCAACTCATCATTTTACACTTCAAGTCTCACTAACATCTCCACCTTTATGTATTTTAAGTTTCTTGATATTTAATTGTATATGTTTATGTGTATTTTTAATCTTTATGTATTTCAGGGGTATTTTAATTATTTCTTAATAAACAAGAAGTCGGATAGCAAAATGGACATCATTTTTGAACTCAGAACAATTAAAAACCTTAGGAAAGACATATGGGCAAAATCATAATTTTAAAATTTTAATAGGCCCTGCTGACTTGGCATTCACTGCTGATGTGGCATTGATTAATGATATGGTATTGACGGATAACGTGGTAGAAGTCTATTGTACCAAAAAATGAGCTTACAATATATGCAATGCACTGAATCATACTTGTTGACTTTTGCATTGACCGATGATGTTACAGAATATTAGTGGACTGAAAAACGCGCATACCGTACATGCATATACACAGAATGACAGCCCTGGTGACATGTTACAACCAATCAGAGAGTGCCACTTGGCGTAATCTCGGGCGTCTGAATTATTTTGGTCTGATGGTCATAATTTACTCGTTGTATCTATAAATAAGGGGGCTCCCCCCTAATTTGACATCCCTGAATCCATTTTTGGGATTTATTTTCTGTAATTCTTTCTCCATCTTTATTTTCTATGTATATTTTAATAAAATTTTCATTTTACCTCAGTTATAAAATGAGTAGCTAATTTGTTTTCAAGCTTGGTTTAAAGGTAAAGCCGCAACATAATCTATAGGCTTAATTTGGTAAGTTTATTTTTACTTTCTCTATTTTATTTAAGTTGTTTAGACTTATCGTAGACAGATAATAATAATCTTGTCTAGATATTGCACTGGTATACTGGTTTCCTAGTACAAGATTATTACTATTTGGCACAGTGAGTGCTTTACACTAGATTTATTAGAGAAAAACCTCACTCTAATTTATGTAGTAGGTCTTGACTCATTGTTGACATAAAATTTATCTAGGTTAATTATTGGATAGTCTTGCCACCTTGTTAACAATTACATTATTATTACCTGGAGCAACGTGTTGTTGATACCACATTTAACATAAGATTATTTTTCTTGGCACAATGAGCGCTAGACGTTATATTTATTAGAGTTAGATTTATGAGGAGTGGAAATACCCGTCTCATAAATTAATTAGAACTAAAAAAGAAATATCAAGCCTATAGTGAAATGTTGAGTCGAATCCTAAGATCCAAGCACTTTTTTTCCATTAATCAATTCCCAATTTATTCCCAGAATTTTAATTTCAATCTTATGGAAATTTTACAACAAGCACATTAAATAATAAAGAATAATAATAACTCTACATAATTAAAATCCACCTCCTCGTGGGATCAACACTCGTCACTATTAATATATATTTCCATTAATTCGTGCACTTACGAGTTCAATAAAATTTGCACAACATATAACTTTACACCTTTTTAGTCACTTTTATCAAGCTATTCTACTAACCAACTCTTTATTGCAGATAATGCTCCTCTATCATTTTTCATTAAGAGACTGATATCATTATAAAGATTTAGTAATGCTACAATCTTTCCATGAATTTGTTGTACAATCATGGCTCATCAATATTTTGTATGAATCCAAGTAATTTAACTATTTAATCAGAACTAATGTTCCATGATTGGGATGCTTGCTTTAATCTATAATTGGATCTTTGAAAATGACATACCATGAGTTCTTAGCTTTTTCAACAAACTCACCCGGTTGCTCTGTATAGATATCTTCTTAAAATATAGTTTTGACATTAATTTTCCAAATTTCATAATTCAACACTATAGCAATGAAGAATAGAATCTTGATGGATTTAAGCATAGCAATCGGTGAAATGGTTTCCTCATAATCAATTCCCTTTTTTTGAATATTCCTTTTGGTTACTAATCTAGCTTTAAACATTTCTATCCTTTCTTCTACTCCTTTTTTTTTCTTGTAGATCCACCTATAAGGTATAAGTTTTACCCCATTGGATGCCTTTAGAAGTTGCTAGACTTTATTGGAATATATAAATTTTATTTCTTAGTTCATGGTATTTTTTCATAGTTCAACATCTTCGTCTATTAGAACTTCGTTGTAGTTAGTGTGTTTGTCTGTCTGAGATAGTTATATAAGTTTCTCCAGTAACATGTGCTTGACTAGTAATATAATTGCTTTCCTACTATAACATAGTTCTATAGGTTATTACAAATCAAGGATAATTCTTTTTTAATTATTGTTGCTCTTTTCTTTCTTAAACATAAATAAAAAATTGAGCATCAACTTGATTATAAGTCATTTATATAGTCTTACTTAAGGAAAGTAAAGTGTATGTCTACAAATAAATCCCTCTCTTGAGGCCTATAAATTAGAATTTCTCATATTCTTTAGGATACCTAAAACATGCAGATTTCTGAACATAAATTCATCTTCCCTTCTTATAATTCTCATATAAATACTCGTGAACGGATGTGTATCGAATTATGTTTATAACTTTTCCATAATTTCTTGAAGTAATAGGTACCAATGTAGATGAAATTAAGTTTAACAAACTCTGTATTTTTAAATACTGATATCTAGAATAAAAAAGGTAAATGATAAATCACTTAGTATATATCTTGTCTTATAAAAAAGAATCTTATTTCTTCATTTAATTACACAATTATGTCAGAATGCCCATTATATATAGGATTTTATCCTATTTTACGACCAACTAGACTTTGAATTCTCCAAAGAGATATTCTTTGCTTTAAACAGATTGAAATTCTTTTATGTTCTTATCTAATCGCTTATTTGTCTTATCTATGTACTCTTTTGAATTTCAAAACCACTGAATCATGATATATTTAGACAAACATAAATGCGATGAATATTTATTAATAAGATTAATAGAATACTCATAACCTTTAATAACATGTAAACTAATTAGTCCACATACGTTTATATGCAGTAAGTTATACAATATTATTTTACGTTGTCTTTTAGCTAAAAAAAGCGCATCCTTACCATTTTATTTTTCTAAATAAGATTTATGGAGTGACAATGATTAATTTTAATAGGCCAACAAGCCTATCATTAATCATTCTCTTAAAATCTTATTATAGTTTATATAACCTAAGCATAAATATCAAAGGTGATATTGGTTAGAAGAAATATTTTTTTCATAGATAAATACATATACTATTTATCATTATATCTTACTTTGAATATATCAATGGACTTATATAATATAAATTACTTCGTAAAGTACCAAAATAAGTAATTATAATAAACAAAGGATCTAAAAATAACAGTGTAGTCCTATTTTTCACTGAAATTAAACTTCTATAGTGTTTGGAACGATAAAGAAAAATATCAAAAACTAAAATCTCATAAAACTAATGTAATCTTTTTAACGGATATAAACTAGTATGTCCTTAACTGCAGTTTGAAGCTTTCTTCACTCATTCTCTTAGTTTCCTGAAAACTAAATAAATGAGCAACAAATAAGATTAGATATCTTAGAATTCACTATTACATGAATAAATAAAAATCTGATCTAATTAGGAATTTTAAAGATTTAATCTTAGGACAATTTTTCTTTTAATGACTCTTATGTCCACATTTGTAGCACTTACCTTTTGGCTCGCCATCTCTTTTGCTAGATAGTTTTCTCATCCCAACTCTCTCCTGCTTATTATTGTCTTTTGACTTATTCTATAACATGTATTTCGTGTTTCTTGCTATGATAAAATTATTCTATAACATGTAATGCATCAATTCAATTAAGGTCATATCTTTATTACTTAAGATCGATATAGCTAACCTTAAATTATTTGAATGTATTAGGCAAAGATTCAATCATCATGTTAATATTTACTTTAGCATTAATTTGAACACCATGAATCTCTACCATCTTTTGCGCCCTATTCCATCTCGGTGTCAATAATATATTTTAACGCTAATTCTCTAGTAAAATGAGTATTCTGTCCAAATATCTGATGGAGACTAACTAATATTTTAATAGCTATTTCCATGCTCTGATATTTTTTTCTACAGTTCCATAGAAATAAAAGCCATTGTAGCTTTGCACCATTTCTCATAAGCACTTAGCCGTTTTGTTAGCTTTGCACTATTTCTCATAAGGCTCTCTTTGATTTCTATAATTGTATGATGTTGGTTTTGAAGGGCATGGCTAAGTCAAAACATATTTGTAGCCTTCAGTAATAAGAATATTGAATATGTTGCATTTCAATTTAAGTAATTTTCACTAATGAGTTCATTTTTAACTAGCATAATTAATAATAGCTTGATATAAGACATACACTAAAAAATAAAACAGACATGCATAAATTAATAATAGCTTGATATAAGACATATACTAAAAAATAAAACAGACATGCATAAATACTTTAAAACATATAATATTCACAATAAATAATCTAAAATGAAAAAAACATAATGCATTTTATTTTACTGTAATGATAATCTAGTACCGGTTTAGTAAGCTATTCATTAGTAAAGTCATGCATGCACTTACTAGACCCAAATTACCACTAAATTATTTACTTTCATGTTAAAGCATAATAAATAATTATCATTATCTTTTAGGGCTAAAATTTGTTAATAGAGCTTCATTGGGAGTTTAATAACAAACTTTTTTCCAGTGCATAATCATTATTTCAATCTACGTATTATTCATATCAAACAGCTACCAATAGGATAATCAACAGATTAAAAGATATTTCGATTTTATCTTGAAAGAAGTTTATCAAATAAAATTCTAATATATATAACCTCTGTAGAGAGCATCATCGTATAATGAAGTCAAGGTATATATATAATTTTATTATTAAGCTAACAATAGAGCCGTAGGAAAAATTATGTTGAATTTTCCATCCCTCGCTCAATATTTTAAAATTGCTTTTTCCTTTTGAACAATATAACAGATTATATCATATATTGTTAATTACATACTTCCTAAAATATATTATCTAGATGAAATATAATATTATTAAGCTTATGCAAACATCAAATAATATATATTTAGATTCATAATTTATAGATTTCATGTATTATTACGCATAAAGTAGCACTACCTATTATATATGACATGTTATCAATCAAACATAGCATACAGATAAAAGCACTTAAACAATCTCAATTCATGATTTTTTAAAGAAAATTTGACTTAATCTAAAAGCCTACTTCTATAAGAGCCTAATTCCTTAAGAGAAGACAATAGCTTTAGCTTTATGGGACTTGTCAAAACCACTTTTCTTGATAAAGCAATTAGCTTGATGCCCACTAATTCTGGGTTTAGGGATAACCACCATATTCAGTTTATAAGTATGGACAAAGAAGCCAAAAGTACAACAAAAGCTTTGCAATGCTATACCTTGAACATTCCAAAACATGATTGATATAGACATAAAATAAAGAAAAAAGGGAAAAAGGAAACCTTAAAATACTGACCCTCAGGCTATGTCCTCTAGGTCCGTACTATTCTCATCCTCTAAAGATATCGATCAATGTCAAGGTACCATTATTAAAAAGGCCATCAAAAGGTTTCTTTGAAATAATATGGGAACCAGACATGGTGCCATCACTAATAGGAGCAGAAGAGTTGAAATTGATGGAGTTGTGATTGGAGTTCATCATTGGACCAAAAGAGACTACGGAGTGGTTTAGGGTGCTAAAGCTAGTAGGGGCAAAATTTAGTGTGGGGGGATTTTGGTTTGCTTAGTGTGCATGGATTTTGTTTTGGTTATGTAAGCTATATAAGTTTTGCATAGTAAGGGAAGCAAATATTAGATTCTTGTTTGGTATTGTTAACACGTGGTATATAGTCAATAGCAAGTTTGTGAGTGGCTTTTCGCTTATGTGGGGTCTGGCGTTTAGGATATTTTTTATAGTTAAAGTAATTTTGGCACATAGTTAATATAAAGGAAATAGAGGATCTTCTATTTAGTTCTTAATTATTCTCACCTTTATTAATGTTAACAAGAATCCTAAATTGAGATTTCTTCCTAAAGCCCTCCAACTGATCACACTTAGTATCCTGTAAACTCTCATTTCCTTTATGAGTCAAGTTTTTCCTTTTCTAGACACCACTATCTAAAGTCCATACATTGGAGTTATTTAATTAGCAGTACTGATATTCAACACCGTTAATATATCAGAACCATTATTTTGACTGGAATATCTTATTCTCATGAGTTACTTCCGTTAACAACTTTGTTAGGACATAATTGAAACGATCCGCCCCATCTCCAGAGGTGACCTATCTTGAGCAACTGAACTCAAACATTAAAATTCTTATTAATGAGAATTTTATCGAAATTTTGGCAGAACCTGCCCTAAACATATAACATTCCCAAACTTGCAATTATAACACAAGCACTTCCAAAATAATTTATTATGCATCAAACTATTTCAACCAGTCTCATTCAGTAAAATATCCAATAGTACACACGTTTCCTAATTTTTATGTCACATCCCTAGTATAATTCCAAAATGGGATGATTATTACAATAACAAAAAAAAATATCTATATTCTCAGACACTCTCACATGGCAAAAAGCGACTCCAAATATGTACAGCTGTTGAGTCAACTATTGTACCTGTAATCTCCTGAGGGGGAAAATATAATAAAATAGAGGAAGCATAAAACTCAGTGAGTGGATAGTAGTTTTTGAATTATAAAATACTTACAAAAATAAATGCATCGCTTTTATAAATAATTTTCTCAATTAATTATTTTAATGTAAAAATTCATTTCATTTCAATCATATACTAAACGTAAATATAATTGATACTACCACAAAATCAAAAAAAACATCTTGTATTGACATATCAAATACTAAATAATACAATTATCCTTAAACTAATACCCGAGGGAATAATCTTGTCATATCCGGACCTCAACGGACGGCAATGATGCACTATCTGGGTACCATCATGCCCGGAGCTACACGAATAGACGGGTACGTGCCATCTAATGCTTATCATCATAATTCATATCCGGATCTCAACGGACGTGCAATGATGCGCTATCTGGCGACATCGTATCCGGACCACCCGATTTTAAATCTCATCATATCTCAATATCTATCTGCATGCATATACTTCCAAAGGGCGAAAGCGCCTAAACACATGACCCAAAGCCCCCAAACACACGACCCAAAGCCTTTATGTGTGCTCAGACGGGCCCCAAAGGCCTACTATCTCATCTCATCTCATCTTATATTATTTGGAGGGAATGGGTATTTGCTTTAAACTTTAAATCATGCTCGAAATCAATATATACACACTTTAATTCATGCTCAAAATCAATATATAAACATTTTAAATCATGCTCGAAATTAATATATATACACTTTAATTCATGCTCAAAATCAACATATATACACTTGAAATCATGCTCGAAATCCATATATAAACACTTTAAATTATGCTCGAAATCAATATATAAACACTTTAAATCATGCTAGAAATCAATCATCTCTTCTACAAATTTAAAGTCAATACAGAACATTAATAAATATATATAGCTTAACAAAATATTTATATGTATAAAACATTTATTTCGGAGAATCATTAAATGAAAACAGTTTAAATATTTATTTCATGAACAAGCTTTACTATATAAAAATAACGTACACAAATAGATTTAATATATTCCACTTACAGTGATAAACTTAGACTCAGCTATCACCCAAGTCCACAGGTAGATTTTCGCCCGTAGATCCGCCTATTTTAAAGAAACGATATTATTACTTCCCATATTTATAATTCGAACTAACGTTACAAAAATAAAACTTAAAATAAACATTCATCCAGACATCTCACCTCTCAAGTCTCTTAGCTTACAGTATTAACCTCAAATTCATAATTTACTAATTTATTCTGAATATCATAAAATTATCAATTCATCCTCAATTCAGATTGCAAAAATATCCTTAAAGATAGAAATTATGAAATTACCCTTTATGTGCGAAATTACCAAAATACTCTTACGATCAACGTTAATCGAATTCACCCAACAACGATGGGGAAGCTTAGACTAGACACTTCTCGTCGAGTTAAGTTCAATGGTTCCAGTGGTGAGCTCCCAAGTGTGGTGATTGCGCCAGATCGAGCTCTTAATGTCATAAATCTTCCAATAGAAAAACGATCTCCCCGGTGGCCGTGGATGGTCAGAAATGATAGAGGGCAAGGTGGAGAACAAAACACAAGTGGTGGCGTCGCCAAAATCCGACGAAAACATGGCCAAATCATGGTGGGTTTGTGCACGAGATTCGCACTCCCGATTGGCAGCGTTCTTGATGTTTCTGGCCAACGGGGATGGCAGGGGAACGTTCTCTGGCTCGTGAGCTTCGATTTGATACCAAGCTCATCCGGTGGGGTGGTCGGAATTGGGAGATACAGTCGGGTCAAGTTCGCGGGTTCCGGGTCAGGTCAGACGGGTTCTCTCTCCCTCTCTCTCGATTGCTCTTCTAATTCCCCATTTCATCTCGTTAAACACACACAAAATATCAAATAGTTCCCCTCTTATTTTAATTATTAACATATATAATAAAAACAAATGTTACAATAACTCACTATTATACTTATATTTGCCATAGCAAAAACAAATGTTAGGGAGGCTCTCATCCTCAGATTTTTGAAGTTTTCAATTAAGAAGAAATTAAGACGTAAGTGGCTTATTGACAAAGACTTCTACAACAATACGAGCAAATTTACTTTGTGTAGCAGACTTAGAATTGTAGTCAATTCCAATTACCATACCTACAATTTCGCCAAGTATACTAAGGACTCTTTTATGATATTAATGTAGAGTCATGCAAAGCAAATATATCTACACTATGACTAAGTCTATCTCCTCCTCTAAGTTATTAAAGTGTGGCCCACTACTAGAAAAATGGCCTTTAGTGATACTAAAATAGTGTCACTAATTACTTTTAGTAATACTTATTAATAGTGTCAGTGATCTGGCAGTCAGAAAAATAGTGACACTTGAAAGTGGTGTCAGGGGTTACTATTACTATAGTGTTACAGATTTTATAACACTATGGTGATAGAAGTTACTAATAATTATTACGTGTCAAAAGTTCGTATCACTATAGTATTATTAATATTGTGACACTCTTGTAATAGTATTTACAAACAATTATACATGTTAATAGAATACAAATAGTAATACTTTAGTGTCAATAATTACTATTACTATAGTATCATTAATTAGTAATATCACTAGTACAATCACCCCAATAGAACTGATACTTTATGATACATTTTTAGTATCAATGACTTTTATTAGTTTTCATTATCATTTTAAATTTTATCAATCTAATGATATTATTAAAAAAAATATTAAAATCAACATAGTGACAGTTTGTAGTAATCAAAATAAATATTTCAAATATAATTTGAAATCAACATAATGACAATTTGTAGCGATCATTTAATTATCCTGAGTACATCTACTCCTTGACCTTTGCCTTTCCTTTCGCCTTCCCTACCTACAAGTGTATCATATAGATTTAATTATGTAGCATGCTATACAAATCAATTCTCAGATATTCATAAGAAAAAAATATACTTATAATTTTACCTGATTATTGTATGCTACAATTAACCTTGCAACATATGTGGCCCATTCATCGCGAAGTTGCGAAATATCATCCATAGTGTACTCATCACAGCCCTTGAAGTTCAAAATTAAAGCAACGAAATGTATAGATATATTTTTAAATCTGTTATACTTAATATAAAAATCTAGGTAATGCAAATAAAGAGTATCATTATAGTAAACAATAATTACCAATACTGTCTTACAAGCTAATACTTTAAATTAATTATTTTACTTCAAATCAATAGTAATTGTGCATTCAAAACATTGGGTTTCATACACCTTCCATTTATAATTCCAAGATTTGCAATCATTCTTCAACAAAATTTAAAAAAAGTTATAGAGGAACTTACATTGTTTTCAAGAATGTATAAATCTCGAACAATCTCTTGAATGTACTTCATCATATAATAGAATAAATTAATTTTCAAGCTATCGCTCATTTGCTCATCATCCAAAATAAATTCTTGAAAGCCTTTAAAGTCTTAAAATAGATATGTAAAACTCAAACAAAAACAAAACAAGAATGTAAAATTCAAATAAATCGTAAACCACAGAAATCAATAATCAGGCCAAAATTAAAATTAAATCAATTTAATAAAAAAGAAGAAAAGAAAAGACTAACCTTTAAGAGAATAGTTCCGCATATAATGAAAAACGTTTTATGCCCTTGGTACTTTATTTTACCATTGTCAGCCACAGTCGCTAGATATTTTTTTCCTGAAAATTATTGCAAGTTAGCAAATTTATCGCTAATAAGGTTTTAATAGGAAGCACTGACAACTTGAATTTAAAATTTTCTTTAATTCAATACTACTTGAATGCTATGAAATGTTCCAAACATAATGAGACATGTTAGTGCAGCATATATAAAATTTCTAAGTCATTGGATAGCTAGACAATAGATTATCACATTATAAAACTATGTAAGTCAAACTACATATGAAACTGTAACAACAGCAGCACGTATTTGAATATTTATTATATTTAAAAATACTTAACATATCAAAATGATACTTTCCAGATTTTAAATGGACATATAAGTCAACAATATGTTAAAATTTGAAGACATTATGATATCTTTAGGCTGTGGTTTAATAGGATGAAAATTAATGAACAATTCTGTCAAAAGAAGTTACTGGAGAGAAGCAGTACAGTTTGAAAAATCATTAAAAAAACTACAATTTTAATCAAAATGAAATTTTTAAGATTTCAAGTATGCATATAGAAGTTTAGTTTATCTAAATTTCATCTTGTTCTAATACTGTTAGACTAATCATTTACAATATCAAACATGGTACGTATGTAATTTCTAATAAAATTGGACAGCAACCAACCATATTGAAAAATTCATTTAAATATCAAATATAACCTAATTCATTCCAAAATTCCAAGAACAGGAATGTTTGCATTTAAATTTAGATTCTCAAAGTTTCAAATCAATTAAAAGTTACTTACTCATGTTTTGAAATAACTACATTTACAACAACAATCAATCAATCTTCAAGTCTACAGCAGAATTTCGTAAGTGTTGGTCGAAAGTATTGACAACTTTAATTTAAGATTTTCTTTAATTCAATACTATTCAGAATGTTATGAAACTTTCAAAGCATTATGAGACATGTCGGTGCACCATGTATAAAATTTCCATGTGATTTGGACAACTCTACAACAGATTATCACATTATAAAAAATATTAAGTCAAAAACTGCAGTTGAAATTACAATAGTAGTAGCAGGTATTTGAATATTTATTAAGTTTGAAATACTAAACATATCATAATGATACTTTTCAGATTTTAATTGGACATATAAGTCAACAACATATTAAAATTTGAAGACATTCTGGTATTGCTAGGCTATTGTTTAATAGGATCAAAATTAATGAACAATTCTATTAAAAGAAGTTACTGCAGAGAGATAGCAGAGTTTGAAAAATCATTAAAAAAAACTGCAATTTCAATCAAAATGAAAATTTTCAAATTTGTAGTATGCGTATAGAAGTTTAGTTTATCTAAATTTCAGCTTGTTCTAACACTATTATACTATTCATTTATAATATCAAACATGGTACATATGTAATTTCTAAAAAAATTGGACAGCAACCAACCATATTGAAAAATTCATTTAAATATCAAATATAACCTAATCCATTCCAAAATTCCAAGAACTGAAATGTTTGCATTTAAATTTAGATTCTCAAAGTTTCAAATCAATTAAAAGTTACTTACTCATGTTTTGAAACAACAACATTTACAACAACAGTCAATCAATCTTCAAATCTACAGCAGAATTTCATAAGTATTGATAGGAAGTATTGACAACTTTAATTTAAGATTTTCTTTAATTCAATACTATTCAGAATGTTATGAAACTTTCAAAACATTATGAGACATGTCGGTGCACCATGTATAAAATTTCCATGTGATTTGGACAACTCTACAATAGATTATCACATTATAAAACATTAAGTCAAAAACTGCAGTTGAAATTACAACAGTAACAGCAGATATTTGAATATTTATTAAATTTAAAATACTAAACATATCAAAATGAAACTTTTCAGATTTTAAGTGGACATATAAGTCAACAACATATTAAAATTTGAAGACGTCCTGGTATCGTTAGGCTGTTTTTGAATAGGATCAAAGTTCATAAACAATTCTATCAAAAGAAGTTACTGCAGAGAGGCAGCAGAGTTTGAAAAATCATTAAAAAAACCCAAAAAATTTCAATCAAAATGAAAATTTTCAGATTTGAAGTATGCGTATTGATGTTTAGTTTACCCAAATTTCAACTTGTTTTAACACTGTTAGACTATTCATTTGCTATATCAAACACGATACATACGTAATTTCTAATAAAATTGGACATCAACCAACAAAATTGAAAAATCCATTTCAAAATAAAATATAAACCCAATCCATTCCAAATTTCAAGAACGGAAATGTTTAAATTTAAATTAAGTTTCTCAAAGTTTCAAATTAATTAAAAGTCACTTAATCATATTTTCAAACAGCCATGTTTACAGCAACAGTCAATCAATCTTAAAATTTACAGCAGAATTTCTTAAATATTAATAAACTTTTCAACTCAAAATCAAGTTTCTAGCAACTTGAATATCATTAATCCCTATAAAACAACAGAGCTTTATTTATTTTATTAAATATTAAATTAATTTATATGCAACAAAAACACTAGATTTCCAAACAAGTACAAGGTCGCATTTGCACTTAATAAACGTCAACCAATTAACAAATGAACACTTAAACAATGACAATAGAGAAAGAGATAAAGAGTTACCGCAACACTGATTGTTCAAACTTTCAAACCCTAGCTTTGCCCAAATTCTTCACGGAACTTTCTAAGTCGTCTTTAGAGATATTTTAGCTTAAGGATGGCAGCCTTCAAGGTTTTGATGGAGATAGCTTTCAAGGTAGAGAAAGAGAGAGGGAGAGGGAGGGAGTCAGAGAGAGAGATTGAGGGAGGGATAAAGAAGAAAAGAGCGAGAGAGCTTGGCGGCAGTGCGTGGATAGGTTTTAACTTTGACAAAAAATTTTCTATTTTAGGTTTCATATACTTAACTTACTTTAATTTTTAATTGTTATATACTATTTAATGTAACTTAAAAAATTAAAATGAAACTCTTAGCCCAGTGGTTTAATGTTTAAAATTGAGCAATTTATGCTTTAGAGCTCTTGGGTTTGATTCGTCATAGGTACAAAATTAAAATTTTATTTTTTAACTACTAATACCTTAGTGTCACAAATTTCTAATGTTTAATTTATTGACACACTAGTATCAGTAATTTATGAAAATTATTTGTTAAAAGCGGAAAATAGTATATATATATATAATTACTGATACATTTTACAAAAGTGTCAGTAAACTAAGTGTTAGTAATGGTCATTTTTCTAGTAGTGTGGAGTCCAAGTTTGAATAGTCAGATAGTATCCTACAATAGTCCAAAGTCCTTGGGTTAGAGTAAATTTTACATCCCCTAGCGATTTAAAGCGAGCAAAAAATAATCATTCTCAAGATCAATGATAGAGAAACTTAAAGTCGATTTCCAAAAGAACTCTAACTTATTGCATACCACTATAACCAATATATTGTTCTAACAGTTTGTGGAAAGGATTTGGACTTTACAAAAATATGAATGTCATACATGAAATGAGCTAAAAGTTAATTATTTTTGGAATGTTTACTAACATAGAACACCAAACTTGAAAGTGGAGCATGTGATGAAAACATTAAACATGAAATATACGGCCATGAATTAAATATGCAATGTATGAGTATGATATAAACATGCACAGAAGGCAATGTTGTACATGAAATATGAATATCATACATGAAACATATAAGAAAATAATCAATTTTCTTTTTCTAACATGGAGCACCAAACTTCAAAGATATAACATGTAATATAAACATGAAATATAAAATTTAAAAGTAAAAACATAACATGAAATATACAACAATGAATTAAATATGCAATGTTTATATTAAACATGCATAAAAGACAATTTTGTACATGAAATATTAATGTCATACATGAAACAAGCAAAAAATTAATTATTTTCAGAATTTTTACTAACATAGAACACCAAACTTGAAAGTGGAGCATATGATGAAAACATTAAAAATGAAATATACGACCATATATTAAGTAGGCAATGTTAGACATTAAAAATGAGTATGATATAAACATGCATAGAACGCGATGTTGTACATGGACTATGAACGTCATACATGAAACATATGAGAAAATAATCAATTTTGGCACTTATACTAACATGAAACACCAACCTTGAAAGATGTAACATGCAATGTAAACATGAAATATGAAATTTAAAAGTAAAAACATAACATGAAATATACAATAATGAATTAAATATGCAATGTTTATATTAAACATGAGTACGTTATAAACATGCAGTAGAAGACAATTTTGTACATGAAATATGAATGTCACACATGAAACGAGCATAAAATTAATCATTTTTGGCATTTTTACTAACATAGAACACCAAACTTAAAAGCGGAGCATATGATAAAAACATTAAACATCAAATATACAACCATGAATTAAATATACAATGTTAGACAATAAAAATTAGTATGATATAAACATAAGCAGAAGGCGATGTTGTACATAAAATATGAACATCAAACATGAAAACATATAAGAAAATAATCAATTTTAGCATTTTTACTAACATGGAACACCGAAGTTGAAAGATGTAACATGTAATGTAAACATGAAATATGAAATTAATCATTTTTTGCATTTTTACTAACATAGAACACAAAACTTGAAAGTGGAGCATGTGATGAAAACATTAAACATGAAATTTACAATAATGAATTAAATATGTGAACATGAATGTTATACATGAAACAGATAGGTAATAATCAATTTTGGGCATTTTTACTAACATGGAACACCAAACTTGAAAGATGTAAACATGAAATCTGAAATGTACATGTAAAAACAAAGCATGAAATATGCAATGTTTGGCATTAAACATGAGCATGATATAAACATGCAACAGAAGGTGATGTTGGACATGAAACATGAACGTCATACATGAAATAAGCTGGAAAATAATCAATTTTAGTAGTTTTACTAGCATTTAACACCAAATTTGAAAGATGCAACATGTGATGTTACATGAAATATGAAATTTTCAAGTAAAAACATAACATGAAATATAGAAGAATGAATTAATATGCAATGCTAGACATTAAACATAAGTACGATATTGAATTAATATGCAATGCTAGACATTAAACATAGATACAAACGCAAAGGTAAAAACTGAAAACAAAAAGATATACACGCAAGCACAAACAATGAAGGCGATGCTGTACATAAAATTTACATGTAAAAAATAATATGAAATATGCAACAATGAAAGTTAAAAATGCAACATTGGACATTAAACATGAGTATTCTGTAAACATGTTGCAGAGTACTTGATACATGTTATAGACAATGTTGTACATGAAACAAGAATGTTATGCATAAAAAGAGTGAAAATTATCATTTTTGGCACTTTTCCTATCATGAAACATCAAACTTGACAAATATAGCATGTGAGGTAGACATGAAACATCAAATGTACTTGTAAAAGAAAATGAAATATGTGTGCAACAATGATATTTAAATATGCAACGTTAGTCATTAAACATAAGGACGATGTAAGCATGCAACATGTATATGATACATATAGTGGATAAAGTTGTACATGAAACATGAGCATCATACATTATACGGAGGAGAAAATAAAATTTTAGGAATATTTAGATTAAAAATGTTTTGACAAATAACAATATATATATAATTTTTAATATCAAATATGAGACATCACATATAAAATAATAAACAAAATTTTTTCCTTCGCTGTATAATTTTTTTCTTTTGATTTTGATAAGATAATATTTTTCTTTCATTTTCTATTTATTTACCACTTTTCTTTCCATTAATATTATTTTTTTTGAAATTTTTTGATTAATATATTATTTTATTTTTATCTTTAAAGTTTAAATATTACACTAAATAAAGCTTCAAGTTAAAAAACTAGTTGCTCTAGGTCTTCGATTGCCAAATGTCTGAGTATGACCCGTAAATATAGAATTATAGTGATTCTAAACACGTGAAAAATCCTATGTGCGCTTTAGTTTCTAAAATTTACGATTTTTAGCATAATTAGTAGTTTAGGGCAAATAAACAGTAACTTAAACAATGCTATAAATAATAACATTAAAGAGTGACGTATGAACAACAACTATGAATAGAATCATATAAATAGTAACTTATGAGCAATGAATTTCAAGATCATTAACTTTTTATGATTTTAATTTATTTGCACGGTTTAAAATAGATCTAATTAAATCCTTAACAACATGGTTGAAGTGAATTATGTCTACCACAAATCATGGAAGTGGCTCTATCCAATCGTTGATCTTACCTACCAGCCGCACTTTTGTATCGATATTGTAGAAAACACATGGTTCAATGTTTCTCTTGTTAGCTTTGCATGAACAAATCTTTATATATAATCCCCTGCCCAAAAAAGAAACCCCGCAAAGAGTAGAAGAAATTCAGGAAAATTAAAATGGATTCTATAATTGATGGAGAGGGAGACCAAAGCTTTGCATATGCCACTCAATTGGCGATGAGTACAGTGGTATCCATGGCCATGCAAGCAGTGTATGAGCTAGGCACTTTTGAGATCATAGACAGAGCTGGTTCTGGTGCAAAGCTTTCAGCTTTAGACATTGCAGCCCAATTACCCACCAAGAACAGAGACGCACCCATGATGCTGGATCGGATTCTCAGGCTTCTGGCTAGCTACAGTGTTGTTGAATGCTCACTTGATGCTTCTGGTGCCCGAAGACTATATAGTTTGAATTCTGTCTCCAAATGCTATGTGCCTAACAAAGATGGCATCTCACTAGGCCCATTTTTGCTCCTAATTCAGGACAAGATCTTTCTGGAGAGCTGGTAATTAATTAATTAATTTCTAGTACTCTCTTTTTCTCACTAAATGATCAGTAGGCCGTGCATGTACGGAGCTTTTATATACGATGCATGATTAATTATTTTTTGGGGAATTTTTGTAGGCCCTATCTCAAAGATGCTATTATTGAAGGAGGAATTCCATTTAATCGAGCCCATAGAATGCAAACCTTTGAGTACGCAGGATTGGACCCTAGGTTCAATAAACTTTTAAACACAGCAATGTATAACTATACCTCTCTGGTTTTGAGCAACATTCTTGAATCTTACAAGGGCTTCGACAACATCAAGCAATTGGTCGATGTTGGTGGCAATCTCGGCGTTACTCTTCAAGCCATCACTTCCATGTACCCCCATATTAAGGGCATCAATTTCGACCAGCCTCATGTTATTGAGCATGCCCCACCACATCCATGTATGATTATTAATCTCATCTGTGTATTTTTTTTTCTTTTAGCTCATTCCTAAATTTAATATAGTCAGGATCTCTGATTGAAAATCCACTACACATACACATATATATTGGGGCATTACACTATTATATCACATGCCGTAACAATTTTTTTGAGATCTAATAAAGTGCAGAAAATCTTATTAAAAAAATAATATGTATATAAGTCCCTAGGACTGGCGCTCTTTTTTTTTTTCATGCAGACATATTGTTAAATGGTGTGGTTTAATAAAGTTAGTGAAGTATGCTATTAATATGCATGGTTTAACATGTCTGCATTAAAAAAAAAATGAGGGCACCCGCATCTAAAAATGATTATGTATTTGTATATATACATCTCAGAAATATTCTAATAAGGAATCTCTTACTGTAATACAATTGAAGATAAGGTGAAAGACAAAAAACACATAGACTCCAATGCAATTTTTTTTGTCTTTTAACTTATCTCTTAAAGTCAAGGATCTCTAATTGAAAAACTATATATATTAAGCTACTATTAGAAAACCATATGACCTGATAATTTTTTAAAATTTTAACAAAATTACGAATTCTAGATTGATCAGTACTCTACATATACAAAAATATTCCTTTACTTTATTAAAATAGGGGATAAATTAAAAGATCACACACTACTATGTGTGTGTGCAGTTTTTTTTTTTAGAAGATCCCTTACTTTAATAAAATACGAATATATGTATATATGTGTGTTTGGGGACAGGTTTAAAAAACATACTTTTAGAAATAAATTTCTAACTATTGGATTATAGTTCATCCAAGGATTAAAGCTAAAGTTGATGTGCAATTTTGTTATTTTAGCAACCAATTAATTCGCTTAGGTGCCATATTATTAAATTTAATAATAAAAGTATAATACGTTTCTCTCATTTTTGTATTACCCTCTATTTCTTTCTCTAAATTACCAGTGAACTAAAGAACATAACCAAGTATCCATACATGAAGATATTATGTACATAATTTTTTTTTTTTAAAACCAAATGCAAATATTGGTGGGTTGGGGTGGGGGAGGTGGAGAGGGGTGGAGGAAGAGTTGGGAATCATTTTTTTAAAGATTAACGAAGCATAGTCATCTAATCACGTTTCGATTTACTGCATAACTAAAGTAAACATACGTAGAAGTATTATATTTTAATTTGAGTAGTAACATCCATCCAGCAACCATTGGAATAATAAAAAGAGAAAAATCATTTAGAATTAGTAGAGGGAGGATTGAAGGAGATGAGTACATAATTTAAGGAGAGAAACGTATGAATGTTGGAAATCTTTGGATGTTGTTGGACATGCAAGAGGAAATTAAGGACAATGGCTGATTTAGAATTCAGTTCATCCGAAGAGTCTGCAACAAGCATGCCCATGTGTTAACAAAGGCAACTTTTAATTTTCATTTGCCTGTAATTTGGTTGGAAGATCTTCCTTCCGAAATCAAGTGTAATTTGAATCTTTGAATGAAATTACTTAATTAGTTTAAATAAAATTAAGATGATAATAGAGAAGAGAGAGGCGTATTTCAAGTTTATTGTTAAACATTGGGACTTCCGTCTAATTAATCAATTTTTAGAATTATAAAATTGCATGCAGTTTTAGTGTTAACCACGTGATAAACTTTAATATATATATATATATATATATAATTGTATAATATTTTGCAGGTATTGAGCATGTAGTGGGTGATATGTTTCAAAGTGTTCCGAAAGGTGATGCCATTTTTATTAAGGTAAGTTTTTAATTTAATTAATTTGTGGACATATTATGAGGTGTTCCTTACATTAATTTTTTACAAATTAACATGAGAATTTTTTGATAGTGGATACTGCACGATTGGGACGATGAACATTGCCTGAAGTTGTTGAAGAATTGCTACAAAAGCATTCCAGAAGATGGAAAGGTAATCGTTTTGGATATAATGCTTCCAGAAGTTCCTAATACAAGCATTGAATCAAAGTCAAATTCCATTGTTGATGTTTTTCTGATGACTCAATCACCCGGTGGAAAGGAGAGAACAAAGCAAGAAATCATGACCCTGGCTACTGGCGCTGGTTTTAGTGGGATCAGATATGAACGTGTTATTGGTAATTTCTGGGTTATGGAGTTCTATAAGTAGAGTGCATGCCCATGCATCCTAGAAATAAATCAAATCTTGTGCTGATTGTCTTTGTCCTGTATCCCTTTCCAAGCATGCAACTGATATGTTCCCCAAATGAAACGTGGTCTAATAAGTACCTGTGCAATATTGCGCATATTTCGTATTATTTCTTGTATTTCATCTGTTCTTGTCTAGTGTGTCTTTCGTTGTTCTTAGTGCAATTATTAGTGTAGATTGTGTGTTTACAACTGGCTCTTATAAAATTCCTAAAGCTGCTTGAATAAAGGATGCAGACAAATTATTTCATAAAGCAATTCTCTTTTTTAAATTCTTTTCTTTCCTCAGTTGTTGTAACTTCAAATCCTTACAAATTACATATCACATGTAAATTTTTTTTTTTTGTTTCTAGAAATATAAAAAAAAATTCTATTAGGATTAATTTTAGATATCCACTCTGGTTAATTATAGTTGAAAAGTATAGTTTTTAAATTCCAACACTAAAGTCTATAATAAATACTTACTATTGTAATCTAAAATCTAAGTTTATTTTATCTATATAATAAAAAATTTATAATAACTTTCAAAATTATTACATATTACCATATTTTATTAACTTTTTTTTTATCGCAATACTTTAATACCAAATATAGTCATAACTTATATTCAATAAATTGAATATTGACATTTTTTTGTCCAAGTTTCATCACCATATTTCTACTATGTTACTTAGGATATGTTTGAAATTGAGATTGGGTAGCTATAGCTTTTAAGTTACAGCATTAAAGTGCTTGATAAACACTAGTTGTTGTAGTTTAAAAGCTATGTTAATATGATTTTTCACTTGTATGATGAAAAATCTATTATGTTTTTAATAATTTTATCAAAATTATTATTTAAAAATTATATTTATTATATATAGTTAACTTTTGTGAGACGACCCGCCCCATTCCCAGAGGCGATCTATCTTGAGCAACTAAACTTAAATATTAAAAATCATCATATTAATGAGAATTCTACCGAAATTTCGGCAGAATCTCCCCTAAACATATGACATTTCCAAACCTGCAATTACAACACAAGCACCCCCAAATAATGTATTATACACCAAACTACATCAACCCAATCTCATCCAGTGACATATCCAATAATACATACGTTTCATAGTTCATATATCACATTCCTAGTATAATTCCAAAATAGGATGTTTACATTAACCAAAAGAAAATAATTATTCTATAGCCTCAAACAACTTCATGTGGCCCAAATGACTCCAACTATGTACAACTGCTGGGTTAACTGTTGTACCTATAATCTCCTAGGGGGAAAAAATATAATAAAATGGAATGAGTATAAAACTCAGTGAGCTCAGTGAGTGGATAGTAGTTTTTGAAATATATAATACTTACAAAAATAAGTGCATCACTTGTATAATCACTTTTCTCAAATAATTATTTTAATGTAAAAATTCCTTTCAATTCAATCATATTCTGAACATAAGCAAAATTGATACTGCCACAAAATCAATAACAAACATCTCACATTGAAATTTAATCTCATATTGAAATATCATCTCGTGCTGAAATATCAAATACTATGTATAACAAATATACTTAAACAAATGCCTAGGAGATAATCTAGTCACATCCGGACCTCAACGGACAGCAATGATGTACTATCTGAGTACCATCATGCCCGGAGTCACACAGATAGACGAAAGGACGTACCATCTCATGCTTATCAGCATAACTCATACCCGGATCTCAACGGACGTGCTATGATGCGCTATCTTGCGACATCGTATCCGGACCACCCGGTCTCATATCTCAATATCTGTCTGCATGCATGTACCCCCAAAGGGCAAAAGTGCCCAAACACACGGCCCAAAGCCTATATGTGTGTTCAGACGGGATCCAAAGGCCTACTATCTCATCTCATCTTGAGGAAATAGGTATTTGCTTTAAGACTTTAAATCATGCTCGAAATCAATATATATACATTTTAAATCATGCTCAAGATCAACATATATATACTTGAAATCATGCTCAAAATCCATATGTATAAACATTCTAAATCATGCTCGAAGACATATATAAACACTTTAAATTATTCTCAAAATCAATATATAAATACTTTGAATCATGCTCAAGATCAATTATATACTCTTTAAATCATACTCAAAATCAACATATATACACTTTAAATCATACTTGAAATCCATATAAATACACTTTAATTCATGCTCGAAAATTAATCATCTCTTTTACCAATTTAAAATCGATACGGAACATAAATGAATAAATATAATTAAACGAAATATTTATACGTAATAAACATTTAATTTCGGAGAACCATTTAATGAAAGCTCTTTAAATATTCATTTCACAAACAAGCTTTACTATATAAAAATCAAATAATTTTAATATATTCCACTCACAGTGACAAATTCAGACTCGGCTATCACCCAAGTTCGCAGGTAGATTCTCGTCCACAGATCCACCTATTTTACAGAAATGATATAATCACTTTCCATAATTATAATTTGAGCTAATCTCGTAAAAATAATGCTTAAAATAAATATTCGTTCTAACATTACAGCTCTCAATTTTCCTGGCTTACTGTATTAATCCCGTATTCATAATTTACTAATAAAATCCAAAATTATACTACCCTCAATCTTATAATTTACTAATTTACCCTCAATTCAGATTGCAAAATTACCAAAAAGCCCCTAAGTTCAACGTTGACCGGAATTCACCCAACGGCGGTAGGGAAGCTCGGGCTAGACACTTTTCGTCGAGGTGAGTTCAATGGTGCCGGTGGTGGCCTCTCACGCGCGGCGGTGATGCCGGATCGAGCTCGTGAAGCCGCGGCTCCTTGGGGTGATCGGTCGGTAGCAAATCGGCCTCCTTGGTGCCGGTGACTGATCGACAATGGAAGTTGGTGAGGTGGGGAAGCTTTTCAAACCAGTGGCGATGCCAAAGATGGCCGAAATAGGCGGCGATCGTCCACGCAAACCCGCGGAAGTTTCGAGCTTCACCGTGGCGTTCCACTCGTTTTCCGGCAGTAAGGACGGTGAAGTGGCCAGAAATGGAAGAAATCGGAGAGTCAGGTCACGGGTTCGGGTCAACGAGTCAAACACACACACTCTCTCTCTCTCAGTTTACAAAATCCGAATTTCTTCACCCGGTTCTCCTTTTAAAACACCCGAAAAATATCAACTACACCCCCTCATGATTAACACATAGACTCCCTCTTAATTTATCACATAAACTTCTCTTGTTTTAATTATTTACATAAATAAATATAACAAATTTATATGTTACATTTTTTTTTATAATTATAGTTTTTTTTCCACAGCAGCTGTAGCTTAAAAGCTACATCACCTCAACCCCAAACATACCCTTATACTCGGCAAATTCCTCACACAAGTTAGCTTTTTCAGTTGATGTGTCAATTGTCGTTTAATTTCTCCTCTCTGCATTTGGATTATGTTAGAAATCTTAATATACAGCTTTAAAATTGATATAATATTATACTAAAAAAAAGGCCAAGGATTTATGCAAGAGTAAGAATTCCAAATTTATTTTATTTTGAAATTTCATCTTAAACAATTTGACATGTGATAGGTCATTCATTTAGTTAATAACTTTTTATAAAATTCAAGTGAATTAATTATATTATCTCACAATTTAATTAATGAATATCATATAATTTGAGATAAAAATTTAGAATGTGTAATACGACTATTCCACTATTATGATATTTACCCTATAATCTTTGAGGTGAAACTTTGGTCCTTCCTCTACAAAAATTTTCAACATTATTATTTAAGATTAATACAATTAGAATTTGAATACAAATCAAGATTGAGTTGATGTAGTTAATTATAAATGAATGAATAAGCACAAAAAGTATGATCAATTACCACTCAATATGCAATTGGAAGTGTAATTATGTAACATATGCATTTGTTTTAGCTATTTATGTAAATAATTAAATTAAGAAGGAGTTTATATGATAAATTAAGAGGGGGTTTATGTGATATATCATGAGGGGGTCTAGTTGATATTTTGTGGGTGTTTATAAAAAGAGAAAACCGGGTGAATTTTGGAGAGAAACCGTGAGAGAGAGTGGCTGACCCGTTTGACCCGACCCGAACCCGCGAGTTTGACCCAGCCGTAACTCCCTATTCCGACCATCCCACCGGACGATCTTGGTATCAAATCGAAGCTTACGAGACAGAAAACGTTCCCCTACCATCCCCGCCGCCCAGAAACATCGAGAACGCTGCCGAACGGGAGCACGAAGCTCGTGCACAAACCTGTCACGATTTGGCCGTGTTTTCGCTAGATTTTGGCGACGCCACCACTTGGGTTTCGTTCTCCAACTTACCCTCTTTCATTCCCGACCAGCCACCGACATCGAGGAGGCCGTTTTGCCGCCGATCGACCACCCTAAGTGCCGCGGCTTCACGTGGTCGATCTGGCTTCGCCGCCGCGAGTGGGAGGACACCACCGGCACCGTTGGACTCACCTCGACGAGAAGTGTCTAGTCCGAGCTTCCCCACCGCCGTTGGGTCAATTTCGGTCAACGTTGACCGTAGGGGCATTTTGGTAATTTCACGTGTTGAGGGTAATTTCGTAATTTTGTAATTTCTAGCTTTGAGGGTGATTTTGTAATCTGAATTGAGGATAAATTGGTAATTTTATGATGTTGAAGGTAAATTAGTAAATTATGAAATTGACGGTAGTATAATTTCGGATTATATTAGTAAATTACGGATACGGGATTAATACGGTAAGTCAGAAGAATTGAGAGTTGTAATGTTAGGACGAATATTTATTTTACGGGATTAGTTCGAATTATAATTATGGAAACTAATTATATCATTTCTATAAAATAGGTGGATCTGCAAACGAGAATCTACCTGCGGACTTGGCTGATAGCCGAGTCTGAAATTGTCACTGTGAGTGGAATATATTAAAATTATTTAATTTTTATATAGTAAGGCTTGTTTATGAATTGAATATTTAAAGTGTTTTCATTAAATGGTTTTCCGAAATAAATGTTTATTGCGTATAAATATTGTGTTAAATTATATTTATTCATTTATGCTCCGTATCGATTTTAAAATGGTAAAAGAGATGATTGATTTCCTAACATGATTTAAAGTGCTTTTATGTGGATTTCGAGCATTATTTTAAGAGTATATGATTGATCCTGTGTATGATTTAAAATGTATATACATTATTTTTTAGCATGATTTAAAGTATTTATATGTTGATTTCGAGAATAATTTAAAGTGTTTATATATGATCTTCGAGCATGATTTAGAATGTTTATACATATGGATTTTGAGCATGATTTCAAGTATATATATGTTGATCTTGAGCATGATTTAAAATTTATATATATTGATTTCGAGCATGATTTAAAGTCTTAAAGCAAATACCTATTTCCTCAAGATGAGATGAGATAGTAGGCCTTTGGATCCCGTCTGAACACACATATAGGCTTTGGGCCGTGTGTTTGGGCACTTTTGCCCTTTGGGGGTACATGCATGCAGACAGATATTGAGATATGAGACCGGGTGGTCCGGACATGATGTCGCAAGATAGCGCATCATAGCACGTTCGTTGAGATCCGGGGTATGAGTTATGTTGATAAGCATGAGATGGTACGTCCTTTCGTCTATCCGTGTAGCTCCGGGCATGATGGGACTCAGATAGTACATCATTGCCGTCCGTTGAGGTCCGGATGAGACTAGATTATCCCCTGGGTATTTGTTTAAGGATATTTGTGTTATTTAGTACTTGATATTTCGGCACGAGATGATATTTCAATATGAGATGTTTTTCTTGATTTTGTGGCAGTATGAAAATATCTTTATATTTAAAAAATGATTGAAATAAAAGAAGTTTTTACATGAAAATATATTTGTTTGAGAAAAGTAATTATACAAGTGATGCATTTTTTTTTAAAAGTATTTTATGTTTTAAAAGCTACTATCCACTCACTGAGCTCACTGAGTTTTATACTCATTCCATTTTATTATATTTTTTCCCCCCAGGAGATTACAGGTACAACAGTTAACCCAGCAGCTGTACATAATTAGAGTTATTTGGGCCACTGAGGTTGTTTGAGGCTATAGACTAATTATTTCTTTTGGTTAATGTATAATTATCATGTTTTGGAATTATACTAGGAATGTGATATATGAACTATGAAATGTGTGTATTATTGGATATGAGACCGGATGAGATTGGGTTGATGTAGTTTGGTGTATAATAAATGATTTGGGAGTGCTTGTGTTGTAGTTGCAGGTTTGGGAATGTTATATATTTAGGGGAGGTTCTGTCGAAATTTTGGTAGAATTCTCATTAATATGATTTTTAATATTTGAGTTCAGATTCTTAAGATAGGTCGCCTCTGGGAATGGGGCGGGTCGTCTCAAATTATTTGGTGAAGATGGATCTTTAGGCCACATTATGGACATCTTATCACTCTTAGCGACTTACAGCTAATGCATCTGCGGTCGCCGCAGCAGCTAGAAGTTGAGCTCCCACTATTACTATAGCTGAATTAAATAGTCTCTAACAACTTAGGAAAAAATTAGCACGATAATATGAAAACATTGTGTCTAAAAAGCAAGAAATAGAAAATTTGGGAAAAGGAAAACTCATTTTTCTGCGATTCAGTATCTTCTATCAGGCAGAAACCTTTCCTTTTTTAAGGTTAGCAAACAAATAAAGATCAACCGAAAAAAACAATAAACGATAAAATCTATGCTATTACGTAAATTCAATGTTCATTAAATTCATTAGCCACATTATCTATCAATATATGAAACTTATGTTCAACATAAAAGTTGCACTTAATAACTCAAGAAAACAACTAAACAATACTAGAATTTTTAGTACTGCTAATGGGTTGATCAAATTTACATCTTATATAACACATGCATGTATGAGATTTTTTTCTTTTTTTTTCTTCTTTTTTTTTAAAAAAAGAGAAGAGGGGTGGGCAAGCCAAATACAAATTTTTAACCCCTCTTCCTACTCCCAAGAATCGAACCCGGGCCGCTACGGCTCTACAGCGAGCATGGTGACCAACCTAACCACACTCTTGGAGGCACATGCATGTATGAGATACATCCAAGAAGTAAAAAAAATATATTGCAATAATTTGGCTGCCAAGGGGCAGCCAAACATTAAAAAACTTAGAGCAATAGGTAAAGAGCAACCGATTGCTCCTTAAATGATTAAAAAATACTAAATAAAATAAAAATTATTTTAATAATAAATACCACATAATAATAAAAAAATTAGTTCCAAGTTTAATGCTCCAAATATCAAGTTAATGATTGGTGTTGCATGTTTATTAATCTATTATTTGCATGATTTTTAGAATTATAAGTTAATGGTTCTAAGTTTTATGTTCATTGCTTTGAATTTCAAGCTCCTTTTGTTTCAAGTTTAATAGTCTCAATAACAAGTCAATGGTAGGTGTTTCATGTTTACTTGTCTATTATTTGTATGAATTTTAGGATTATAAGTTAATAGTCTCAAGTTTCATGTTTATTGCCCTGGGTTTCAAGTTGAATGGTTTCAATATCAAGTTAATGATAGGTGTTTTATGTTCATTGACTAATTATTTGCAAAATTTTCCGAAATGCAAGTTAATAGTCCCAAGTTTTATGTTCGTTTCCCTGAGTTTCAAGTTTCTTTGATTTCAAGTTCTTTTGATTTCAAGCTTAATTGTTTCAATATCAAGTCAATGGTAGGTATTTTATGTTTATTGGTCCATTAATTGCAAGATTTTCAAGATTACAAGTTAATGGTTCCAATTTTCATATTTATTGCCCTAAGTTTCAAGTTCTTTTGTTTTCAAGTTTAATGCTCTCAATACTAAGTTAATGGTATATGTTTCATATTTATTACTCTGTTATTTGCATGATTATTAAGATTGTAAGTTAATGATCCAAAATTTCATGTTTATTACCTTAAGTTTCAAGTTTAAGATTCTAATATCGAGTCAATGGCAGGTGTTTCATGTTTATTGGTTCATCATTTACATTATTTTCAGCATTGCAAGCTAATGGTCCTAAGTTTCATTTTCACTGTCCCTTAGTTTAAAGTTCCTTTGGTTTCAATTTAGTGGTAACAAAACCAAGTTAATAGTAGGCTTTTCATATTTATTAATCTATTATTTGGATGATTTATAAGATTACAAGTTAATGGTCCTAAGTTTCATGGTATTAGCCCCCAGTTTTAAGTTCCCTTCATTTCAAGTTTAATAGTTCTAATATTAAGTCAATGGTAAGTGTTTCATATTTATTAGTTTGTTATTTACATTATTTTCAGTATTGCTGCAAGTTAATGGTCTTAAGTTTCATATTTATAGACCGCAGTTTCAATTTCCTTTGGTTTTAAGTTTGATGGTCTCAATACCAAGTTAATGATAGGTATTTCATGTTTATTGGTCTATTATTTGGATAATTCACAGGATTGCAAGTTAATGATCTAAATTTTGATGTTCATTGCCTTAGGTTTCATATTCCTTTGGTTTAAAGTTTTATGGTCTTATTATCAAGTTAATGATAAGTGTTTTATTTTTATTTTTCTATTATTTGTATGATTTTTAGGACTGCAAGTTAATGGTCTCAAGTTTCATGTTCATTACCCTGAGATTTCAGTACCTTTAGTTTAAGTTTAATGGTCACAATATCAAGTCAATGATAAATGTTCCATGTTTATTAGTCCATTATTTGCATGATTTTCATGATTGCAAGTTAATGGTCTCAAGTTTCATATTAATTGCCTTAAGTCTCAATTTCTTTTCTTTTCAAATTCCTTAGGTTTCAAGTTTAAAAGTGTCAATATCAAGTTAATCGTATGTGCTTTATATTTATTAGTCCATTATTTGTATATTTTTCAGGATTGCAAGTTAATGGTCCCAAGTGTCATATTTTGTACTTCTTTTGGTTTCAAGTTTAATGGTCCTAATATTAAGTTAGTGTTCAATGTTTATTAGTCTATTATTTGCATGATATTTAGGATTACAAGTTAATGGTCCCTAGTTTCATGTTCTTTGCCTTAGGTTTAAAATTTCTTTGGTATCAAATTTAACGGTCATTTTATCAAGGTAATAGTTGGTGTTTCATATTTATTAGTAGATTATTTGCATGATTTCCAATATTGCAAGTTAATGATGCAAAGTTTCATGTTCATTGCCCTAGGTTTCAAGTTCCTTTAGCTTGAAGTTTAATGGTCATAATATCAAGTTAATTGTAGGTGTCTCGTGTTTATTGGTCCATTATTTGCATGATTTTTAAGATTGTAAGTTAATAGTCCTAAGTTTCATATTTTTTGTTCCATTATTTACATTTTTTTCAAAATTACAAGTTAATGGTTCTAAGTTTTAGTTCATTTCCCGGAGTTTCAAATTCCTTTGGTTTTAATTTTAATGGTTCCAAGTTAGATACTTCTTGCCCTAAATTTCAAGTCCCTTTGGCTTTAAATTTAATAGTCTTAATATCAAGTTAATCATAGGTGCTTCATGTTTATCAATCGATTATTTGCGTGAATTTTAGGATTGTAAGTTAGTGGTCCTAAATTTCATAACCTCACCCCTAGTTTGAAATTCCTTTTGTTTCAAATTTAATAGTCCCAAAATTAAGTCAATTGCAGGTATTTTATATTTATTGGTCTATTATTTGCATGATTTTCATTATTGCATGTTGATGGCCTCAAGTTTCATACTTATTGCTAAGAGTTTTAAGTTACTTTGGTTTCAAGTTTAAAAGAGCTAATATTAAGTTAATTATAGGTACTTCATATTTATTATTCCATTATTTGCATGTTTTTCAAGATTGCAAGTTAATAATCCAAAGTTTCTAGTTCATTGCCTTGAGTTTCAAGTTCCTTGGGTTTAAAGTTTAATGGTCCCAACATTAAGACAATGGAAGGTGTTTCATGCTTAACGATTAATTTTTTGAATGATTTTCTGGATTGCAAGTTAACAGTTCCAATTATTATGTTCATTGCCCTTAGTTCATGTTCTTTTAGTTTCAAGTTTATGGTCCTAATATCAAGTTAATGGTAAGTGTCTTATGTTTTTGTTTCATTATTTGCATCACTTTCAGGGTTACAAGTTAATGGTCATAATTTTTTTGGTCCTTGCCCTAAGTTTGATTTTCTTGTAGTTTCAAGTTTAGTGGTATCAATATCAAGTCAATGGTAGGTGTTTCCTGGTTATTGTTCCATTATTTGCATAATTTTCAAGATTACAAGCTAATGGACTCATTGCCCTGAGTTTTAATTTCTTTTGTTTTTAAGTTTAATGATCTCAATGTCAAGTCAATAGGAAGTGTTTAATGTTTATTAATTCATTATTTGCAAGATTTTTAGAATTGCAAGTTAATGATCTTAAGATTCATTTTCAAGTTTAGTAGTCCCATTATCAAGTTAATGGCAGTGTTTCATATTTATTGGTCTTTTTTGCATAATTTGCAGGATTGCAAGTTAATGGTCCCAAATTTGATGCTCATGACCCTGGGTTTCAAGTTCCTTTAATTTTAAGTTTAATGATCCTAATATCAAGTTACTAGTAGGTTCTTCATGTTTATTCTTATACTATTTACATGATATTCAAGATTTCAAGTTAATAGTTATAAGTTTCATGTTTACTATTTCATTATCTGCAAGATTTTCAATATTACAAATTAATGGTCCCAAGTTTCGTGTTCATTCCCCAAAGTTTCAAGTTCTTTTAGTTTCAATTTTAATGTCCAAATATCAAGTTAATAGTAGGTGTTTCATATTTGTTGGTCTATTATTTGTATGATATTTAGGACTATAAGTTAATAGTCCTAGGTTTCCTATTTATTTTTCCATTGTTTGCATGATTTTCAGCACTGCAAGTTAGCGGACCCAAGTTTTAAGTTCATTCCTTAGAGCTTCAAGTTCCTTTGGTTTCAACTTTAATAGTATTAATAACAAGTTAATGACAGGTGTTTCATGTTAACTGGTCTATTATTTGCATCATTTCCAAGGTTGCAAGTTAATAGTCTTAAGTTTCATATTCCTTACCTTGAGTTTCAAGTTTTTTTTTTTCAAGTTTAATGGTCTCAATCTTAAGTTCATGATCTGGGCTTCATGTTTATTATCCATTATTTGCATGATTTTTAGGATTAAAAGTCAGTGGGCCTAAGTTTCATATTCATTGCCCTCAGTTTTAAGTTCTTTTGATTCTATGTTTAACGGTTCTAATATCAAGTCAATGATAGGTGTTTTATGTTTCTTGATTTATTATTTGCATGATTTTCAGAATTGCAAGTTAATGGTCATAAGTTTCATTTTCATGATCTTTAATTTCAAGTTCCTTTTGTTTTAAATTTAGTGGTCCCAGTATTAAGTTAATGGTCAGTGTTTCATGTTTATCGATGCATTATTTGTATGATTTACAGGATTACAAGTTAATGGTCCCTAGTATCATGTTCATTACCCTGGGTTTCAAGTTTTTTTTTTCAAATTTAATAGTCCTAATATCAAGTTAATAGTAAGTGTTTTATATTTCTTATTCTATTATTTACACAATATTCAGGATTGCAATTTAATGTTCCTATGTTTCATACTCATTGCCCTAGGTTTTCTTTTGGTATCAAATTTGATAATCTCAATATTAAGTCAATGGTAGATGTTTCATGTTTATTAGTCTATTTTTTTCATGATTTTCTTAATGGCAAGTTAATGGTCTCAAGTTTTATATTTATTACCATGTGTTTTAAGTTCCTTTGTCTCCAAGTTTAGTGCCACCAATATAAAATTAATGGTAGGTGCTTCATGTTTGTTAGTCCATTATTTACATATGTTATGAAAATTAGCAACTATAGAGTATCATTCAACAAAGATTGTATAGAATCAAGGTTGTATGAATCTCAAATCTCAAGTTAAAATTATAAAAGAATTGATATAAGTTCTCAAGATATTTAAAGAATCATAATTAAGACAAAACTAACACAATAATTAAGTATAAACTAAAACAATATTAACTCCTTTATAAGAATCATATCATTTTCAACCATATACTCATCATTGGCATAAATTTTTTATTATTATTTTTTTATTATTACAGCAAATATTCCAACCCCTAAAGTTGAAATCAACATTATCCTTAATTAAAAAAAATAAAGGAAAAGAGAAACTTCTTGGGTTTTGCACTTGAAGATGTGAACTTGTAGTTGAGTCATTAGAGGGGCATGTGAAAAAGTTGATATTTGTCGATCCCCAAACATGTGCAAAAACCAATATCACACAAAATAGAATAAATAAAAGAAAATATTAATTAAAAAAAAGAAGTAATGATGAAAGCAAAATAAAAATAACAATAAAAAGTTTAAAAAGCTTGGGTTGCCTCTCAAGAAGCACTTAATTGATAGTCATTAGCCTGACTATCTTTTAAGAGATCGTTGAATGAGGCCCGTGGATCTAGATAGATCTTACCCAACTTTCTTGTAATATGTCCTCTTCCCACGGAAATAATCTGATGGATCTTCATTCATTGATTTCTTATATATTATATGAACGTTAGGGTGGTCAGACGGATGCTTATCCTTTAATGCTTTGGCCATTTTTCTATCCACTGTATTGACTTAAAAATAATCTTTGGGTTCAAATGTAGACATGATAAGTGTGAATACATTGAAAATGACTTGCTCATTTTGAACTCTCAAAATCAATTTTCCTCCTTGAACATCAATTAAAGCTTTCTCTGCAACTAATTAAAATGGTCAGCCTAAAATGAGAGATAACTCCATATCTTCAGGCATATCCGTGACAACAAAATCTACAGGGAATATATACTTGTCAACTTTCACAAGTACATCTTCAACTTTGCCCCTTAGATACTTTATAGATCTACTGCCAATTGGAGGGTACCTATTGTTGCCTTAGGTTCACCAAGTCCTAATTTCCTAAAAATAGAGAGAGGCACTAAATTAATACTTGCACCTAAATCACATAAAGCTCTATCAAAACAAGATTTTCCAATAGTGCAAGGTATATTAAAACTCCTTAGATATTTCAACTTTGTTAGTAATTTATTTTGCAACATATTACTGAAGTTCTCAGTTGGTATTACAGTTTTATGCTCCTTAAATTCCTTTTTATTGGAAAATAGTTCTTTTATAAACTTTGCATAAAGTGGCATTTGTTCCAAAGCATCTGTAAAAGGAATGTTAATATGTAATTTTTTAAACACTTCAAGAAATTTTAAAAATTACTTACCTATGCTATTTTTAGAGACGCCGAAGAAATGGTATTGGAGGGACATAGGCTTTGACTGGTACTACTGGTTTATGTTGTGGTATTTCTAAACTTGCTGTTTGTAAAGCCTTGATGGGTTCTTTAACTTGTTTTTCATCAACTTTCTTTATTTCTTTTGCGGCTCACGAACTTGTTTACCACTCCGAAATACAATTGCACTCAGTTGCTCCTCGGGATCTGTCTCAGTATTACTAGGTAGAGAGCCTTATATTCTATTAGATAATAAGTTTACAATCTGACCAAATTATACTTCAAAGTTTCGGATAGATGCAGCTTGATTTTAAAAACTTATCTTCTTCTTAGTCATGAATTGTGACATAGTTGTAGTAAGTTGAGTAAAAGCGTCTTCAAAATTTGATTTCTTTTCTTATAGTTAGAACCTTAGAGGTAGCTTCAATGTATTCTTGATGTTTTTCCACGATAAATTTGGGTGGTTTCTCCATCTAGGAATGTAGGTATTAGAATATGAATTATTTTGTTACCACTAGAAGTTTGACACATAATAAGCTTATTCAGTGGATGACGGCGCAAAAGGACTTTTAACTTAGCAATTGACACTAATGTTTGGGTAATATCGGGCAGGTCTTCTCGAGGCCCTTCCAGCTCGAATAAAATACCCTGAGGACAGCCTAGCTCGAGCAGAGGTCCCGACCACTGGCACGAAGACAACCTCACTAGACGTCAAAGCTGGTCAAGGTCGAGGAATTCAGAGCCGCTCGAGCTCCGAGCTCTTTTGCCTGCTAGAGGTCGTCCGCCCCAGTCAAAGCCGGTCAAGGTCGAGGACTGAGCACTTCTTTCCTGCTCGCAGAGATTAAGTCCCCAAACACAACTGGATGTTAAGAACTTAATACGAATGACTAATTAAGGTGAATTACTAATAATTTCTCATAAAACTATGTAGATTGGCTCTAAAGAGAATTTTTTTTGTGTCTTTTTGCGATAAACCAATTTGATATCAATTCGAATGTTTTTGCCCACGCCAATATTATACAATAAAAGGGCCAGAGCATATCTTCCTTCCATATTAGAGTTGTCTTTCTCAATTGATATGCTTGTCTATATAAAATGAACAATCTAAAGCACCCTGGCGATTTAGTGAATTTTTCAATGAAGCTGAAACTACTTACAAAATATTTGTTATTATCAAACCTCATCCAATATAGATGTGTAAAGCAAGCCTAGCCTAAACATTGTTAATGTAGGCCTTTAGCTCTAAACATGTAACACTCACAGTTCACCTATGAAAATATAAGAGAAATTTCGAAAAAAAACCTCACATCATCATACTTATCAATACATATAAAAAAAAATAACCAGCGTAACAAATAGCCCTAAAGAAAACATTTTTAAATACAAAATGAATTAGAGTAATCCTTAAGGTTCTCAACAAAAGCTTCTATCTTCTAAGACCAAAAGCCACATCCCTAATAGGTCTACAAAATGTTTGAGAAGAAGGATAAGCCATCAACTCGGTAAGCAAATACATTCACAATATTATAAACTATTAATAATAAACAATTAAACATTATAATAATCAGTTTATCATTTGAGATAAGTAAATGGATTCATAAATAAGAATTTAGATGATAAAAAACTTTCTGAAAATGTGTAAACATAAAACATAGTTAGCTTATGCCTGGAAGTTCTTATCATCACTTAGGATAGCGCACTCTGCATTGTTTATAACATGACATCATATGTGCACCACTTCATCTTCATCCAACAAATTGGCCATAATATAACATCATATACTTTACTACAGTCAATAAGCCAAAACATTTGAATCTATCTTAAATAAGATTTAATCTTCTCTTTAATCATTTAAACCTTTTGAATGAATCCTTTAGAAAACATTTATTTTTAAAGAAATTTCTTAACAAGATTCATTAAAAATACATTTAGAAGATAGTTTTGATTTAAGTAAATATTTTATATTAAATATTTTTTAAAGGTGTTTTCACATTCCAAAATTTATTTAGTTACAAAAACAAACCAATACCATTTTTACATAATCCTTATATCTCAAACATCTTTTATGACATAGTATATCATGCATGAATTTACATACCTCGAATCCTAACAATAAAAATGAGAACCTCATCAACTATTACAGGCTCATTCACATCCTATAATCATAATGAAAACATTTTTATCAATAATATATTAATTCTTACCTCAAAGATAACCTCAAACGTTCTTAATCCATAAATATTTATACTAACATAACACTTCATTGTACAAAACATAAACTTGACCATCCTACACTTGCTAATTTGAATACAACTTATACATATGTCAAAAATTCCTGACAATTTACTGAGTTTGTATGCACATATATGGCATTACATATAAAAAAATACAAAATTCAAGTAACGAACATCTTCGAAAAACTAACTTTTAACCAAAACTACAAAAATGCCATACCTTAATTAAAACAAAGGTCTACAATTATGAAATTTCACAAGATATTCACTAGGACTTAGAAAAATTTGTTTTTCTTGTTTTAATGACATTAGACATACCAATAAAAATATATATTTAATTCAGAATTTATAGACTTATGAAACTAATTTAAAAGTATTATTATTTTGGGCATAACAAATCCTATCCAAAATTTCCAAATTTGCTATTACCCAATTCAAAAATTCATATCTTCGGTTACAAAAATTGAAAAATAAAAATTCTAGTTTCGAAAAATAGAGGAGACAATAACTAATTTGAGTTAAAATTCATAAACCATTTCATGATAAAAGGACTTCGAATTCAACCTTTAGAATTCTAAAAAACAGTTTTCAGAATTATGGCACAAACATGACCATTTTTAGTATTTTTTTTTTTGTAAAAGGCTAAAAATAAAGAAATAAAATATGTAGAAAATAGCCATGAGATGTATTGGAATAAAATTTCTTATAAGTTATAAATGCTACTTGGGTTACCAAATAAGAACTACTGTTGAAAGTTAAGATTTCCCAACACCAGTATTGTAACTTTAAAAAATCATGACAATTCATGCTTTAAGAATTTTTTAGCATAAAACATATCAGTGAAAATCTCAAGAAATCTAGTTTAAAACCATTTATTAGTTTTGCATGATTTTAACTAAATCAAAACATATTCAGCATAATATCCACAATGTTCACAAAATCTCAAAATTAATAAAGACACATTCTCATCAATTTCAAGATTTAACCATGTGGCAATAATTATCATTCAATCAATCAAAATAAAGAAAACATATTCATGGATTAATCAAAAATACCGTAAGAGGTTAGTGCCCTTCTTACAAAAGCAAATCCAATCCAAAGCAAAGTAAAAATAGTAGCAGCAATGTTCATCAATGCAAACCAGCTAGGTATTGGTTCAAATTACTTATCAAATCAAAAATTATAGATAGACAAGGGTGATAAAAAAAAAATGCAAATGGGTGTCCTAATCCAAGAATATAACTACAACTAACAGTAAGTAATTAACAAAAAAAAGGGACTTGGAGTTTAAATCACAAATCATTTACAATTAAAATAAAAATGAAATTTAAAAAGTGAAATGACAGGTGGATGACTAATTGGTGACATCATAGCCACCAATGCTTTTTTTCATTACTTCTTTCAAGAGTGATTTTGTTAAATCACTTATCCTCCTCCTCTTTCTTCCTTTTACCTGTCTTCATGATGCTCAGTTATTATAAATTCTTCTCCTTGCTATTAGAGTTAAAAAGCAAATGGCTTAGTGAGATTGACTGAGAAGAAGATTGGCCCTTATCGTTGGTCATTGCTGACAAAGAAGATCAGCTAGTACTTGTGCCATTGTTGATCACCGTGGTAGAAGAAGAAGAAGAATGAGAAAGTGGGGTCTTTTTTTTTCTCTTCAGGCTAAGCCATGTAAGATGAAAGTTGTTATCTTTTTTAGCTTGACCGTTTTATAAGTTTCAATTTTTTCTAATTTTTTTATTATTGAATAATAAAATGCATTTCAGCTATTTGGTTTACTAAATTTAAACCAATTAAGGTTGGGAATGTGAATAAGTTCGTGTGTCCCATAAAAATTTGAGATTGATTCATACAGTTGTGATTCTTTTGAGGCGCTTGGGAATGGAGCTCTCATTCCTTAAACTTCTAGTTTAGTAAATTTACACCATGGCCAACTTCATACCTCCATGGTCATTTACCGTAGTAATACCAAATCTCATTATGTCTAGCTCATCAAATGAGCTTCCAATATATAGGGTTCTGCTCTTGTTAATGCATGTGATACGAAATTAGGTGAAAATCACCTCCAAACAATTTACTTGAAAAACTTAACATATTATTCGTCCAGCTAAATGCATTGTGCATGCATTTTATTAATGCAGAAATCTAATCGAGCTTGAAATGTCACTGCTTGCACTCCTTCTCCTCGAGTAGAATTCAACTCCTGCAAATTCTTCTTCCCAATTCCACCTACATTCATAATAAATAGTTAGGGTTAGAGAATTTTTTTCTAATAAAAACCTTCTAACACTTAAGTCAGTACTTAGGTCTCTTATAGAAAAACTTGTACCATACCTCTTGTGTCTTGACTACTACGCTTTTCTTAATAAACAGAATTTTTGTTAGATAAAAGGGGAATTAGAACTTGATTTCAAAGAAGTATAAGTTTTCCTTAGTATTTTTCTTAAATCCCCCTACCTTTCATTTTTATGGGGCTTTTATAGACAACATGATATACCGTAATAGTTTCCATACGTGGGCATTACTGGATTGATTGCGCTACTTGGATCATGAGTTAATGTGCCGGTTTCAAAGTAGTAATTGAATTATAGTTATAACACCTGTTATAAAGTAGTTATTAGGTTGTAGTTAAAACATCTGAACGTGCGTAACCATTGTGCTTTTAATTCATTGAGGGGATTTGTCGATTGATCTTTGATCGGGTCTTAAAAATGACCTATTTCTAATCTCCTCACTGTCTTTTGGTCGACCAGGATATCCCCTGTAACATATGCATTTGCTTTATGTATTTCTGTAAATAAATAAATTAAGAGGGGGTTTATGTGATAAATCATGAGGGGGTCTAGTTGATATTTTTTGGATGTTTATAAAAGGAGAAAACCGGGTGAAATTTGTAGAAATCGAGAGAGAGAGGAGAGACTTGCTGACCCGACCAGAACTCAACCCGAACCCACGAAACCGACCCGCCATTTTCTTCGATTTCCGGCCACCTCACTAGGCGAGCAAGATGTCAAACGGAAGCTTGTGAGCCAGCCGTCCTTGCTGCCGGAAAAAGCGTGAACTCCGCCGGTGAAGTTCAAAATTTCTGTGGGTTTGCGAGGATGATAGCCGCTGATTCCGACCATTTTTGCCGCGCCACTGGTTGGAAAAGCTTCCCCACCTCACCATCTTCCATTCCCGACCAGTCACCAGCACCGAGGAGGTCGATTTGCCGCCGTCCGATCACCCCAAGGAGCCGAGGCTTCACGAGTTCAATCCTGCTTCGCCACCGCGCGTGGGAGGACACCACCGGCACCATTGAACTCACCTCGACGAGAAGTGTCTAGCTCGAGCTTCCCCATCACCGTTGGGTGAATTCCGATCAATGTTGACCGTAAGGGCATTTTGGTAATTTCGTGTATTGAGGGAAATTTTGTAATTTCCAGCTTTGAGGATGTTTTTGTAATCTAAATTGAGGATAAATTGGTAATTTTATGATGTTGAGGGTAAATTAGTAAATTATGAAATTGAGGGTAGTATAATTTTAGATTATATTAGTAAATTACGAATACGGGATTAATACGGTAAGCCGGAAAAATTGAGAGTTGTGATGTTAGGACGAATATTTATTTTAAGCGTTATTTTTGCGAGATAATTATATCGTTTCTTTAAAATAGGTGGATCTGCAGACGAAAATCTACCTGCGAACTTGGGTGATAGTCGAGTCTGAAATTATCACTGTGAGTGGAATATATTAAAATTATTTGATTTTTACATAGTAAGGCTTGTTTATGAAATGAATATTTAAAGTGCTTTCATTAAATGGTTCTCCGAAATAAATGTTTATTACGTATAAATATTTTGTTAAGTTATATATATTCATTTATGCTCCGTATCAATTTTAAAATAGTAAAAGAGATGATTGATTTCCGAACATGATTTAAAGTACTTTTATGTGGATTTAGAGCATGATTTTAAGAGTATATGATTTGATCTTAAGCGTAATTTTAAAGTGTATATATGTTGATTTTGAGTATGATTTAAAGAGGATTTAAAATGTATATATTTATTTCGAGTATGATTTAAAGTGTATATATATGATGATTTCGATCATGATTTTAAGTTTTAAAGCAAATACCTATTCCCTTCAGATAAGATGAGCTAGAAGGCCTTTGGGGCCCGTTTGAACACACATATAGGCTTTGGGTCGTGTGTTTGGGTACTTTCGCCCTTTGGGGGCATATGCATGCAGACAGATATTGAGATATGAAACCGGGTGCTCCGGACACGATGTCGCAAGATAGCGCATCATAGCACGTCCTTTGAGATTCGGGTATGAGTTATGCTGATAAGCATGAGATGGTACGTCCTTTCGTCTATCCGTGTAGCTCCGGGCATGATGGTACTCCGATAGTACATCATTGCCGTCCGTTGAGGTCCGGATGTGACTAAATTATCCCCTGGGTATTTGTTTAAGGATATTTGTATTACTTAATATTTGATATTTCAGTATGAGATGATATTTCAATATGAGATGTTTTTTATTGATTTTGTGGCAGTATTAGTTTTGCTTATGTTCAGAATATGATTGAAATGAAAGGAGTTTTTACATGAAAATATATTTTTTTGAGAAAAGTAATTATACAAGTGATGTACTTCTTTTTAAAAGTATTTTATGTTTTAAAAACTACTATCCACTCATTGAGCTCACTGAGTTTTATACTCATTCCATTTTATTATATTTTCCCCCCAGGAGATTACAGGTACAATAGTTAACCCAGCAGCTGTACATAGTTGGAGTCATTTGGGCCACGTGAGGTTGTTTGAGGCTATAGATTAATTATATCTTTTGGTTAATGTAAAATTATCATGTTTTGGAATTATACTAGGAATGTGATATATGAATTATGAAACGTATGTATTATTGGATATGTCACCGAATGAGATTGGGTTGATGTAGTTGATGTATAATAAATGATTTGGAGTGCTTGTGTTGTAATTGCAGATTTGGGAATGTTATATATTTAGGGGAGGTTCTGCCGAAATTTCGGTAGAATTCTCATTAATAAGATGATTTTAATATTTAAGTTCAATTTCTTAAGATAGGTCGCCTCTGGATATGGGGTGGGTCGTCTCATCCCCTTAGAGTCTATATAAATATGAACTTAACTTGCTCGAGTAGTTGTGTTTTTAATCCTTCAAGCACAGTCCCATAATTTCTAGTGTTATGAGTGAAATGAGATTAGACTAGAAACTAATAACGTGTCTTAGCGCTTTTATCGAGCTGGCTAGGTGCTGTTTATCTATGCTTGTTCAAAATATTGTTAAGCTACTATACTCATTTCTAAAATCTAAAAAGAAGACTTGACCAGGAATAAGTGACTTTATATTCTAACTGCTTCTATTGATTTAACTCTACATCACCTCAATTTAAATGAAAGTATCGTGGCCCATTCTTAACCAAGCATTTGAATTTCGAAGTGGAGATTTTTGGTTTATCTTAATACATCTTTACAAATAACGTGTCATTACCCAAAAATAGTTTTCCTCTCTCTTTATAAATCCATGATCCTCTTTTTCTTTTTCTTTTTCATTCTCTTAATTAAGCCAAAACTTGTTTTCTATTTTCAAGTAAGAAATCTCTAATTCGGTGCCACCATGATGATTACCGTTTTACTGATTTCGAGTCATCTTCAAGTACTTTTTCCCAAACTTGCCGCTTTTACTTGGATCTTTTGTTTCTATCATTTCCATGTCTAATGGAAAGAATGTTGAAAAAGTCAAATGGAAGCACATCTTCAAAGTTTGGCCAAAATTGTTCAAAGTTTGGCTAAAAATTAGATAATCACTAAACAAACTTTGACAATTTTAAAGGTTTTGTGAAATAGTACTACCATGCATTCCTATAAATAGCTATTGTTTTTCATTTGTTAAGGAATCTCTAAATTGATAGCAATTGCAAGTGAAGCAATTGAGAGAGTTGAGAGAGCTTCCACTTGAGTGATAGGAGAATTCATTTTGATGTATTGGGGTATTGGGTTTTTGTGAGTTTTTCCCAATTTGTAAATTCTCATTTGTTAGTAAAATTATCTTCCAGTCTTTGTCCGTGAATGTAGGCTTTATGCCGAACTACGTAAATTATTGTGTCAATTTTCTTTGAAATTATTTACACCACATTTATGTTTCTCCAGAAGTCACAGTTACCATCAATTGGTAATCTGCTCAACCCGTACTTCCACACAACAATTGGTATCAGAGCTGAAGGTTTGTACTTGGGGTATACGACACTGTTCACGTATATAGTACTATTTATAGATACGGTACTAGATACGACCATTTGTACTTGGAGAACAACAGTTTATTGTCAAGTAGTGTGTATTTGTGCATGTCTAGGAAAGTTCTGTCAATAAGACGATAAGAGTCTAAAGAGTCTGGATTTTAAGTGGGACCATTGTGACCCCTTCATTCTCCTGGGAACTTTCCTGGTGTATTTATTTACGTGAAATAAACATCATAGAGACTGTCTTTTAAGTGTGAATAGTTGTTGAAGGCACTGATTATTTGAGGTTGAAAAGGATGGCAGAAGCATCGTCGTCATCTTCGTCAATAAGGACTACTATGACAAATGCAAAGTTTGAAGTGGAGAAATTTGATGGTACCAATAATTTTGGTATGTGGCAATGTGAGGTGTTGGATGTCTTATGTCAGCAAGAGCTAGATCTCGCTCTAGAAGAAAAGTCTGAAAAGATGGATGACAAGGAGTGGACAAAAATCAATAGACATGCATGTGATACTATTCACCTATATCTGGTTAAAGATTAGAAGTACTCTGTCATGAGGGAGACATCAGCAAAGAAATTGTGGAAGACACTATAAGAAAAATATATGAAGACAAGCCTTGAAAACAGGCTTTATATGAAAAAGAGACTTTATCTCGATTCACGTATGCACCTGGTATGTCGATGAATGACCATGTGAACTCATTCAATAAAATATTAGTAGATTTGCTAAATTTGGATGAGAAATTTGAAGATGAAGATAAGGCATTGTTGCTGTTGAATTTGCTTCCTGATGAATATGACCATCTCACTACCACTTTGCTTCATAGGAAGGACAGTGTCACATTTGATGCTGTATGTAGTGTACTATATAATGCTGAGACCAGAAATAAAAATAAAAAGGATCACAGAGATACAGTTACAGAAATATTCACAACAAGAGGTCGTTCTCAAAGCCGCAAACCTGGAAAAAGGGCAAGTCTAAAGGTAGGCTTACCAAAGATGAATGTGCTTTTTATCGCGAGAAAAGACATTGGAAAAAGAATTATCCTAAGTTACCAAAGGGCAAGGCTATTTCTGATGCATGTGTAGCCGAGCATGATGAGGATTCAGAATTTAGTATGGTTGGCATGACGTTGACATATCAATCAGATGAGTGGATTTTGGATTTGGGTTATACTTATCATAAGTGTCCTAATAAGGGCTGGTTTTCTACCTTCAAGAAGCTAGATGGTGGAGTTGTGTTTTTTGGGCAACGACAATACTTGTAAAACCATGGGAATAGGTTCAATCCAATTGAAGAATCATGATGGCTCAATCCAAGTCTTGACAGAAGTTCGTTATGTACCAAGCTTAGAGAAAAATCCCATCTCATTAGGAGTCCTAGAATCCAAAGAGCTTACAATCACTATGAGAGATGGATTCTTTAAGGTAGTAGCTGGTGCACTGACGATGATGAAAGACACAAAAAGAAATAACTTGTACTATTTCCAAGGGATAATTATTGGATCAGCATCAACAGTTTTGAGAAAGGATGCAGATTCAGAGGCAACCAAGTTGTGGCATATGCATTTGGGACATGCCAGTGAAAAAGCTTTGCAGACTTTGGTTAAGCAAAGCTTATTAAAAGGTGCAAATTCTTACAAATTAGAATTTTTTGAACATTGTATTCTAGGCAAGCAAACAAGAGTAAAGTTTGGTTCAGCAATTCACGATACAAAAGGAATTCTGGACTATGTTCACAGTGATGTGTGGAGACCTACTAGAGTAGCTTCTTTGGGAGGTATGCATTATTTTGTTACTTTTGTTGATGATTATTCAAGAAAAGTATGGGTGTATTGATGAAGAATAAAAGTAAAATTTTGATTATATTTCTGAAATGGAAGAAGATGGTCGAGACTCAGACTGGTCGAAAGGTTAAAAGACTTCGCTCAGATAATGGTAGTGAGTACAAGAATGATCCATTTTTACAAGTATACCAAGATGAGGGCATTGTGCGACACTTCACTGTTCGAGGTACACCACAACAGAATGGAGTGGCAGAATGCATGAACCGAACTATACTGAAGAAAGTTCGATGTATGTTGTCCAATGCTGGATTGGGCAAGGAATTTTGGGCTGACACTGTTGTATATGCGTGCCATCTGATTAATCGTTTGCCATCAACTGCAATTGAGGGCAAAACACTTATGGAAATATGGACTGGTAAACCTGCTACTGATTATGATACTTTACATGTCTTTGGTTCCACTACTTATTATCATATAAAGGAATCTAAGTTAAACCCAAGAGCGAAGAAAACATTGTTCATGGGTATAACTGGTGGAGTAAAAGGATACCGTTTATGGTATACAGATACGAAGAATATCATTTTCAGTAGAAATGTGACTTTTGATGAATTAGTCATGTTAAAACAAAATGATTCATAAAATGATGACAATACTAGTAGTACTCCACAGCAGGTGGAGCTTGAAAAGGTTAAAGATAATCCAGTTAGTATTGAAGAGGTAGATGATTCTCAATCAACCGAAAATGAAGAAGAGGTTCTGACTTAGGAACCTTTAGAGCAACAAGATTCAATTGGATATAGAAGGCCACGAAGAAAGATTCGTAGACCTGCTGGCTTTGTTGATATGGTGGCCTATGCACTTCCAATTGTAGATGGTAATGTTCCTTCTACTTATAGAGAAGTAGTAAGCAGCCCTGAAAATGTACAGTGGAAGCAAGCAATGGATGAAGAAATGCAATCTCTTCAAAAAAATGGAACTTGAGAGTTAGTTACATTGCCCAAAGACAAAAAGGCAATTGGGTGTAAATGGGTATATGCAAAAAAGGATGGATTTTCTCGTAAGGATAAATTGGTAGCGAAAGGCTACGCTCAGAAAGAAGGAATAGACTATAATGAGGTATTTTCTCCAGTTGTGAAATATTCATCTATTCAGATTTTGCTAGCCATTGTTGCACAATATGATATTGAGCTAGTTCAACTTGATGTGAAAACAGCATTCTTACACAGTGATTTGGAAGAGAAAATCTACATGACTCGGCCAGATGGATTTAGAGTTGCTGGAAAAAAAAATTGGGTTTGCAAACTGACAAAGTCGCTTTATGCATTGAAACAATCTCCGAGGCAGTGGTACAAGCAATTTGATCGGTTTATGAAAGGGCAAAGGTACACAAGAAATAAATTTGATCATTGTGTGTATTTTCGCAAGCTATAAGAAGGATCTTTCATATATTTACTCTTGTATGTCGATGATATGCTAATAGTATCTAAGAACAAAGATGAGATTGAGAAGTTGAAAACTCAACTCAATCAAGAATTTGTGATGAAAGATCTAGGTGAAGTTAAGAAGATTCTTGGCATAGAGATATGTAGAGATAGAGCTCGTGGTAAAGTCAGCTTGTCTCAAAAGCAATATTTGAAGAAGGTATTACAACAATTTGGCATGAATGATCAGACAAAACCTGTAAGTACCCCATTGGCTTCTCATTTCAAGCTTTCTGTACAACTATCTCCTTCAACGGATGAGGAACAAGAATACATATTGCAAGTTCCATATTCAAATACAGTTGGTAGCTTGATGTATGCAATGGTGTGTACAAGGCCTGACATTTCACAAGCAGTTAGTATGGTGAGCAGATATAAGCATAATCCTGGTAAAGGACATTGGCAAGCTATGAAATGGATTCTACGGTACATTCAGAAAACCGTTAATGTTGGTTTACTGTTTGAACGAAATGACACACTTGGTCAAGGTGTGATTGGGTACGTTGATTCTAATTATGCTGGTGATATAGACAAACGACGTCAACCACCAGATATATATTTACTCTTGCTAGAGGGCCAATTAGTTAGAAGTCTACAATACAGTCTACAGTTGCACTGTCAACCACAGAGGCCGATTATATGGCAATTACGGAGGCTATTAAAGAGGTTACAAGGCTTGCTTGGAAACTTGGGATTGATCCAAAAGCATGTTAACTTGTATTGTGACAGTTAAAGTGTTATTCACTTAGCAAAGAATCAAGTTTATTATGCACGTACGAAGCATATCGACTTACGATTTCACTTTGTGTGGGAAATTATTGATGAGGGGAATATTCTTCTTCAGAAAATCAAGACTACAGAGAATCCCACAGATATGTTGACCAAGTTGGTGACAACAATCAAGTTTGAGCATTGTCTAAACTTGGTCAATATCCTGAAAGTTTAAAATAGTGAGAAAGGTAGAGATTGGAGGATCATTTAATATATAAGGAAGTTCAGTAATATTTTGAACTATGGTTGGCTTGATCCCAAATTTTGGGTACGTAGGCAGTCACAGAGATGCAGCCACTTTGGGAATGATGGTTCGTTGGTAGTCGGCTCAGATTTGGATAAATCTTCACCGAGGTGGAAAATTATTGAAAAAGTCAAATGACAGCACTGTTCTAAGTTTGGCCAAAATTGTTCAAAGTTTGACTAAAAATTAGATAATCACCAAACATCTATAGCCTCAAACAACCTCAGTGGCCCAAATGACTCCAATTATGTACAACTGCTGGGTTAACTATTGTACCTGTAATCTCCTAGAGGGAAAAAAAATATAATACAATAGAATGAGTATAAACTCAGTGAGCTCAGTGAGTGGATAGTAGCTTTTAAAACATAAAATACTTTCAAAAAGAAATGCATCACTTGTATAATTACTTTTTTCAAATAATTATTTTAATGTAAAATTACTTTCAATTCAATCATATTCTGAACATAAGCAAAACTGATACTGTCACAAAATCAATAAAAAACATCTAATATTGAAATATCATCTTAAACTAAAATATCAAATACTAAGTAAAACAAATATCCTTAAACAAATACCCAGGGGATAATCTAGTCTCATCCGGACCTCAACGGACGGCAATAATGTACTATTTGAGTACCATCATACCCGGAGTTACACGGATAGACGAAAGGACGTACCATCTCATACTCATCAGCATATCTCGTACCCGGATCTCAACAGATGTACTATGATGCGCTATCCCGCGACATCGTGTTCGGACCATCCGATCTCATATCTCAATATCTGTCTGCATGCATATGCCCCCAAAGGGCGAAAGCGCCCAAACACACGGCCCAAAGCCTCTATATGCGTTCAGACGGGCCCCAAAGGCCTACTATCTCATCTCATCTGGAGGGAACGGGTATTTGCTTAAAACTAAAAAACATAATCAAAATCATTATATATAAACAGTTTAAATCATGCTTTAAATCATACTCGAACTGAATATATCTCATGCCCAAAATCCATCATATACTCTTTAAATCATGTTCAAAATCAACATATATACACTTTTAAATCACGCTCAAGATCAAATCATATACTCTTAAAATCATGCTCGAAATCCACATAAAAGCACTTTAAATCATGTTCGGAAATCAATCATCTCTTTTACATTTTCAAATCGATACGGAGCATAAATGAATAAATATAACTTAACACAATATTTATACGCAATAAACATTTATTTCGGAAAACCATTTAACGAAAGCACTTTAAATATTTATTTCATAAACAAGCCTTACTATATAAAAATCAAATAATTTTAATATATTCCACTCACAGTGACAAACTTAAACTCGGCTATCACCCAAGTCCGCAGGTAGATTCTCGTCCGCAGATCCACCTATTTTACAGAAATGATATAATTACTTTCCATAATTATAAAATCCGAACTAATCCCGCAAAAATAACGCTTAAAATAAATGTTCGTCCTAACATTACAAACTCTCAATTTCCCGGCTTACCGTATTAATCTCGTGTTCGTAATTTACTAATATAATCCGAAATTATACTACCCTCAATTTCATAATTTACTAATTTACCCTCAACATCATAAAATTACCAATTTATCCTCAATTCAAATTACAAAATCACCCTCAAAGCTAGAAATTATGAAATTACCCTCAACAGGTGAAATTACCAAAATGCCCCTACGGTCAACGTTGACCGGAATTCACCCAACGGCAGTGGGGAAGCTCGGGCTAGACACTTCTCGTCGAGGTGAGTCCAACGGTGCCGGTGGTGTCCTCCCACGTGCGGCACTTAGGGTGGTCGATCAACGGCAAAACGGCCTCCTCGATGCCTGTAGCTGGTCGGGAATGAAAGAGGGCAAGGTGGAGAACAAAAACCCGAGTGGTGGCGTCACTAAAATCCGGCGAAAACACGGCCAAATCTTGAAGGCTTCGTGCATGAGCTTCGCGCCCCCATTCAGCGGCGTTCTCGATGTTTCTGGGTGGCAGGGATGGCAGGGGAATGTTCTCTGTCTCGTAAGCTTCGATTTGATACCAAGCTCGTACGGTGGGGTGGTCGAATAGGGAGTTACGGTCGGGTCAAACGGGTTAGCCACTCTCTCTCGCGGTTTCTCTCCAAATATTCACCTGGTTTTCTTCTTTTGTAACCACCCGTAAAATATCAACTAGACCCCATCATGATTTATCACATAAACCCCCTCTCAATTTATTTATTTACAGAAATAGCTAAAATAAATGCATATGTTACAATCCTCCCCACTTATAAAAATTTCGTCCTCGAAATTTACGTACCAGGTAGAAACAAATGAGGGTACTGAGCTCGCATCAAGCCCTCGGATTCCCAAGTAGCCTCTTCCTTTGAGTGATTCCTCCACAGCACTTTTACTAAAAGAATGGTTTCGAACACAACACTTTGTGTTTTCCCTCTAGTATCTCAACTGGCTCCTCTTCGTAAGTCAAGTCCTCCTTTAACTGAATCGGTTGCTTCGATAAAACATGACTCGAATCATACATGTACTTTCGAAGCATTGAAACATGAAACACACTATGGATTCTGGACAACTCAGGTGGTAGAGCTAATCGATAAGCCAATGGACCAATACGCTCTACGATCTCGTATGGCCCAATGTAACGTGGACTGAGCTTCCCACGCTTCCCAAAGCGAAGTACTCCTTTCCAAGAAGATATCCGTAAGAACACTCTATCACCAACACTGAATTCCAGTTCCCGCCTACGCTTATCCGCATAGCTTTTCTGTCTATCTTGAGCCACTTTTAAACTATCCCGAATAAGTTGTACCCGCTCATTAGTATCATGTACCAATTCTGGGCCAAATAACTTTCGCTCACCAACTTCATCCCAACATACTGGAGTTCTGCACTTCCGTCCATACAAAGCCTCATATGGAGCCATTTTAATGCTAGCTTGATAACTGTTGTTGTACGCAACTCCATCAAAGGTAAATAAATGTCCTAATTACCCTTGATTTCCATAACACATGCTCGCAGCATATCCTCCAAAGTTTGAATGGTGTGTTCTGACTGGCCATCAGTCTGAGGATGAAAAGATGTACTGAAATTCAACTTCGTACCTAAAGCATTTTGCAAGCTAGTCCAGAACTTCGAAGTAAACCGTGAATCTCTATCTAAAACAATAGATACCGATACTCCATGAAGTCGAACTATCTCAGCTACATAAAGACTCCCCTACTTATCCATTGAATAAGTGGTTTTGAATGGTAGAAAATGAGCAGATTTTGTAAGTCTATCCAAACCACCCAAACACTGTCCTGTCCACGCTGGTACGCTGAAGTCCCGATACAAAGTCCACAGTAATATGCTCCCATTTCCACTCGGGAATAGGAAGCGGCTGGGAATACCCTGCAGGTCTCTGATATTCGGCTTTCACCTACTGACAAACCAAACATCGAGAAACAAATTCTGCAATCTCTCTTTTCATACCTTGCCACTAGTAATGGTCCCTTAAGGTATGGTACATCTTCGTACTTCCAGGATGCATCGCATAGGCTGAACAATGAGCTTCTTCTATGATCTCCCTCTTTAGCTCTTCAATATCCGGTACACACAATCTATTACCCATGACTAAAACTCCATCATCTCTCACTATGAAATCAGTTCGTAAACCCTTTTGCACATCCTCTATCAACTTCATTAACTGGGGATCCTGTGCTTGCATCCGATGGACTTTGTCAATCAAAATTGGCCTAACTTGAAAATTAGCTATCAAAGCTCCGCAGTCATCGGCATTCAACTCAACTCCCAAAGATCTCAGCTCGATCAACAGAGGTATACTGGCCACTTGCATATGAGCCATAAAACTAAAAGATTTTCTACTCAATGCATCAGCCACCACATTCGCTTTGCCCGGATGATAATCAATAGTGCATTCATAATCTTTAATTAACTCCATCCATCTTCTCTGTCTCAAATTTAAGTCTTTCTGAGTAAACAAATACTTAAGACTTTTATGATCAGTGAAAATTTGACAAGTTACCCCATACAAATAATGTCTCCATATTTTAAATGCAAACACCACCACTGCCAGCTCTAGGACATGTGTTGGGTAATTTTGTTCATGCTTATTAAGTTGTCTAGAAGCATAAGCTACTACTTTCCCATGTTGCATTAGCACACAACCCAATCCTTGCCTGAAGGCATCACTGTATACCACAAACCCTTCCTTGCCCAATAGAAGTGTAAAAACTGGTGCTGAGGTAAGACGTGTCTTGAGTTCTTGAAAATTTGTATGGTTAACTGCGTTAGCGGAGTGGCAATCTTAGAGAATCCCTATACAAATCGACGATAGTACCCTGCCAAACCAAGGAAACTCCGAACCTCTGTGACATTTGTAGGTCGTTCTCATTTCACAACTGCTTCAATCTTTTAGGAATTGACATAAATACCCTCAGCTGATATCATGTGGCCTAAAAATGTCACTCCGTCCAACCAGAACTCACACTTAGCATAAAACTGTTTTTCTCAAAGTTTGCAGAACCCTCCGCAAGTGATCAACATGCTCTTCTTCATTTCGGGAATACACCAAAATATCATCGATGAACACAATTACGAATCAATCTAATTATTGGTGAAATACCATATTCATGAGATCTATAAAAGCTGCTGGAGCATTAGTCAACCCAAACGACATCACCAAAAACTCGTAATGTCCATATCGGGTTCTGAATGTTGTTTTAAGAATATCGTCCTCTTTAATTTTAAGCTGATGATATCCCGATCGCAAGTCGATCTTAGAAAATACCTTTGCCCCCTGAAGTTGGTCAAACAAGTCATTAATACGCGGAAGTGGATACTTATTGCGTATCGTAACCTTGTTCAACTACCGATAGTCAATGCAAAGTCTGAGGGTACCATCCTTCTTCTTTACAAACAAAACTGGAGCTCCCCAAAGGGAAACACTAGGCCTGATAAACTCTTTATCCACTAATTCCTGTAGTTGAACCTTAAGTTCCTTCAATTCTGCTGGAGCCATCCTGTACGGTGCCATAGATATAGGAGATGATCCAAGAACTAAGTCGATGGAAAACTCAATCTCCCTATCAGATGGCATCCCCGGCAGTTCATCCGGAAATACATCAGGGAACTCTTGGACAACTGGAATATCCTCCAATTTCAACTCTTGCACTTTTGTGTCCACCACATATGCTAAGTAAGCTGAACATCCCTTTCTAAGCAACCGTCTCGCATTAATGGCGGAAATGATACATGAGGGTAAAATTTTGCGCTCCCCACAAAATTTCACCACAGTAACTTCCTTCTTGAAACAATCCACCATAGTATAATGAGATGCAAGCCAATCCATACCCAAGATAGCATTGAAATTCTGAATATCAATAACAATCAAATTCGCCTCTAATTCATGCTCACCCATTCTGATCACACAATTCCGATACACATTCTTGGCAATAAGTGACTCTCCCGTAGGTGTACTAACAACTAAGTCACAATCTAGTGATTCAGGCTCTCGCTCTACATGTTTAGCAAACGTACGGAAAACAAAAGAATGTGTAGATCCAGGATCAATAAGAATATGTGCTTCACAGCCAAAGATAGATAATATACCCATAATAACTTCACTTGCCCCACAGGTACAACACTAGGAGTCAACCCAGCTAATGATTGTATGCGGCCACGTCTACCATTACTACTATGAATTCCTTCTTATCAAAATTATAAATTTAATCTTCCTAAACAAGTAAAGTCTACAGAATCTAAAACCATGCTCTGATACCAACTGAGACGACCCGCCCCATTCCCAGAGGCGACCTATCTTAAGAAACTGAACTCAAATATTAAAAATCATATTAATGAGAATTCTACCAAAATTTCGGCAGAACCTCCCCTAAATATATAATATTCCCAAACCTGCAACTATAACACAAGTACTCCCAAATCATTTATTATACATCAACCCAATCTCATCCGATAAAATATCCAATAATACACACGTTTCATAGTTCATATATCACATTCCTAGTATAATTCCAAAATAGGATGTTTACATTAACCAAAAGAAAATAATTAGTCTATAACCTCAAACAACCTCAGTGGCCTAAATGACTCCAACTATGTACAGCTGCTGGGTTAACTGTTGTACCTGTAATCTCCTGGGGGGAAAAATATATAATAAAATGGAATGAGTATAAAACTCAATGAGCTCAGTGAGTGGATAGTAGCTTTTAAAACATAAAATACTTTCAAAAAGAAATGCATCACCTGTATAATTACTTTTCTCAAATAATTATTTTAATGTAAAATTACTTTCAATTCAATCATATTCTGAACATAAGCAAAACTGATACTGTCATAAAATCAATAAAAAACATCTAATATTGAAATATCATCTTAAACTAAAGTATCAAATACTAAGTAAAACAAATATCCTTAAACTAAAGTATCAACATATATACACTTTTAAATCACGCTCAAGATCAAATCATATACTCTTAAAATCATGCTCGAAATCCACATAAAAGCACTTTAAATCATGTTCGGAAATCAATCATCTCTTTTACATTTTAAAATCGATACGGAGCATAAATGAATAAATATAACTTAACACAATATTTATACGCAATAAACATTTATTTCGAAAAACCATTTAACAAAATCACTTTAAATATTTATTTCATAAACAAGCCTTACTATATAAAAATCAAATAATTTTAATATATTCCATTCACAGTGACAAACTTAGACTCGGCTATCACCCAAGTCCGCAGGTAGATTCTCGTCCGCAAATCCACCTATTTTACAGAAATGATATAATTACTTTCCATAATTATAAAATCCGAACTAATCCCGCAAAAATAACGCTTAAAATAAATGTTCGTCCTAACATTACAAACTCTCAATTTCCCGGCTTACCGTATTAATCTCGTGTTCGTAATTTACTAATATAATCCGAAATTATACTACCCTCAATTTCATAATTTACTAATTTACCCTCAACATCATAAAATTACCAATTTATCCTCAATTCAAATTACAAAATCACCCTCAAAGCTAGAAATTATGAAATTACCCTCAACAAGTGAAATTACCAAATTGCCCCTACTGTCAACGTTGACCGGAATTCACCCAACAGCAGTGGGGAAGCTCGAGCTAGACACTTCTCGTCGAGGTGAGTCCAACGGTGCCCGTGGTGTCCTCCAACGCGCAGCAGCAAAGCCGGATCGAGCTCGTGAAGCCGCGGCACTTAGGGTGGTCGATCGGCGGCAAAACGGCCTCCTCGATGCCAGTGGCTGGTCGGGAATGAAAGAGGGCAAGGTGGAGAACAAAAATCCACGTTGTGGTGTCGCTAAAATCCGGCGAAAACACGACCAAATCGTGATAGGTTCGTGCACGAGCTTCGCGCTCCCGTTCGGCGGCGTTCTCGATGTTTCTGGGTGGTGGGGATGGCAGGGTAACGTTCTCTGTCTCGTAAGCTTCGATTTGATACCAAGCTCGTCCGGTGGGGTGGTCGGAATATGGTGTTACGGTCGGGTCAAACGAGTCAAACGGGTCAGCCACTCTCTCTCACGGTTTCTCTCCAAATCTTCACCCGCAAAATATCAACTATACCCCCTCATGATTTATCATATAAAATCCCTCTTAATTTATCACATAAACCCCCTCTTAATTTATTTATTTACAGATATAGCTAAAACAAATGCATATGTTACATCCTACATATATTAATTATAAGTTTCTCTCTACTATGTCACAACCCAGATCTACAGTTGCCTCAACGAATTTCCTATACTTTCCATAGCGAAACCCAGAAAGTACACAAATATTTTTGAATTGTCTACTCAAAGATGCTACCATTGGAATAATCTTCAAAAATAATTTGTGAAAGTTTAAAATAAAAGCACGTATTTAAATATACAGATATTGATAAAGAGTTGTAAATGGAGTGGTGTATTGATGATATAACGTGTGAACCTTTGGCTTATATTTCAAAACTAAATAGATAAAACAAATAGTAAAAAAAAAAGAAAACAGTAATCACACTATTAAAAGTAATAATGCATAAAATAAAATATTATTAAAAGAAAAAGGACATTTATTGGTAGTTGCGACTGTGGCTCACATCTTCCTCTAGTTTTACGTCCAGTAACGGCTTGAACGCCCTCTATGGGTCAAAGATAGGCTTCTCATCCAGTTTCTTATAAATTGGTAAACAGTGTCTTTTTTAGTCAGATTCCCAAGACTAAACTGTGTGTTTTCTTTTTAGAATAGTTTCCAATACCTTTGAATTGAATGTTGTACATATCAGCTTCGATGCGTCTCAATAGATCGTAAGATATCATCTAACGATTCTTTACTCATGCCATCTTTAACATATTTAATTTTATCTTCACGAGTATAGAAGCCATTCCTAAAGATTTGCAATGCGGGTTCTTGCAATTACGTCTTACACAATTACGACAATTAGAGCCAAGTTGTTTAGCTCTTCTCTTTTTAGCATATGTACTTTTTCAAAAACCAGGCATGCAAAAAATAAATAGATCAGAAAACTCACCTACTAATCGGACCTTTGCTTCAATTAACCAACGAACGTTAGAAAGAATGCCATGGATCATTAACAAACGTAGTCGTTCACAGCGAGTTTTGTAAATTTTCCTGAGGGCATTCTGAGGGAGAGAAGGAAAACACTTATGCAGTTTTTGATGTGTTTCTTCCATGTTTGGTTTTTGAGGTTTCAGTTAATATGAGAAGCTGAGAATACCGACTTAAGAAGTCACGAAGTACCGTTATCTGCCATTTATATGGGAAAGTAAATTAAAACACACCAAAGAAACAAATCAACTCTGAAAAATAAATTCAAATGTGAAAATAAACAAAATACAATGAAAAGAAAAAAAAATAAAATAATTGAAACTTACATTCGTCCTCTTATTGCATTAACTTGAAGTTCCAACTGAACGTTATAAATACCTTCCTCTATTTCTTAAAGTTGTTTTTTTAGGTCTTCAACATACGACACAAACTCTAGTGGTCGTTGATCCCATATTGAATGTGATTTACAACTTCGTATCAATCCTGCTAAGTGAAATTTTATACGTAAAAGAGTTTTAAGATATTTCAAGAGGATCTTTCTAATTGAGGTATTCATGACATATAATAAGAGAAAACACAATTGTCAAACAAACACACTTAAGCAAGAAATATTATATGCTTAATAAATATGCGGTGTGAAATTAAAAATAATCAAATAATCAAACAATCAAATGATAAAATAATAAAACAATATATATATATATATATATATATATTAGTCACACATTAAAGATTTAATCAAGATTTGATGGATCACTTAAAATTGATTTTGGTGTCTTTTTAACGTGGTTGGAATTCCAAATATGGTTTTAATCTTTGACCATTTTTTAGATGTGACATCATTCTTTGGATTCTCGATTTCTACGGCCTATATGGATATATATATATATTTTTTACAACAAATAGGCCACTCCACCTTGATTTTAATTTCCTTGGTTTAAAATTGAATCGAGATGCTTTAGGAGGAAATACTATACACAAAGGTGCTCCAGTTCTTGTTGGATTCATGTAATCACTCAAAATTCGTGGTTTTTCTAATCGTATTCATCTTGTTGAGAATGATTGTCTCCTTGATTAATTTGTGGATTAAGCTTGTTCAAAATATTTTTACCTCAGATTTCTTCCATGATTGGTGGTGGTGATTGAGATATTCGAATTAACCTGCCACTTGAAGTTCGAGACCAACGTCTCATACAATGATAATGATGTATGTGTGAAATTATTTAATGCACAAGTAGATGAAGAAAAAAATAAATAAAAATTACAACTGAGAAAAATAAAAATAAACAAACTGAAAATTAAAAGTGCAACAAATATAAATGTACAAAAGATAAAATTATAAAATTAAATAACAAAGTAGGCGGTTGAACCAGCCTTATAAAATAATAAAACATAAAAAATAAATGTGGAATAACAATTACAGAATTTATTATACAAAAAATTAAATAACAAAAAAATAAATAACGAAAATTAAATAACAATAAAGGCGATTGAACCAACCATAAAAATAATTGCGGAAATTAAATTGCAGAAATTTAAAAGTTCAAATCCAAGTCCATGTCCATGTCCATTCAGTCCAAATGTCCAAATTGAGTCCAAAAGTACAATGAAGGTCAAGTCATAAGTCCATAAGTCTAAGTTTAATTCAGTTCATGTTTTTTTGTTTTGGTTAAAATAAAAATTTTATATGTTTTATAAAATTTTTGTAATTTTAGGAGAAAGAAGGGATTTAATTGAAATTTTACAATAAAAACAAAAGATAAAGTGACGGAAAGTGTGATGACAAAATTTAAAATATATATATATATATATATATAATAAAATGACACTAATTTTTTTAAATTTCCCCGGCAACGGTGCCAAAAACTTGACACGACTTAAAAGTGTTTGATTTACTCCTAAGTATAAAAGTGTCTAGTTATAATATAACCCGGTGAGTCCGGGGTCGAACCACAGAGAATTTTAAATTTAGTAGTCTACTATTAAATAAAAATTAATAGTAGAAAAATAGATTACCTATTTAAAAAGTACTAAGGCTACAAGATTCACTCTTGGAATTTAAATTATGTTCATAATATTCTCTCATATTTATATTTTATATTTTATTTACTAATTAAATATTATGTCATTTAATTCTTAACAAATCAATTTTATGGATGAATATGAGAATGGAGTACATGATGTGCCACAACTAAATTGGAGTGTCGATATAATGTCAAAATATCATATAAATCCAATAAGATTTTAAGTTTCTAAATTAATATGACATAAAAATATTCAGTAAATAAAAATACAAAATATTAAATATTAAATAAAATAAACTTTAAACTTACTTGAGAGAGATATTAATTTCATAATTTATATCCTTGAGTTTCACCCTTTGCCCTAGCTTAATAAATTAGCCACTCATATTGAAAAGAAAACACTCATTTTATTTGACAAACTTCTAAAATATATTACAAGAAAATTTTAAGAACTTCAAATAATAGAAGAAGAAAATGTGAAAGACTCAGCTTCACCATTTTCTTTCTCTTCTTTTTCTTTCTCTCCTTTCTCTTTTCTTTTTCCTCACTTTCTTTTCTTTTCTTTTCTTCCCTTCCGCGCTCTTTCTCCTCTGCGCTGCTTCTCTTTTTATAGTTACAAATAGAGGCACTATTTATTTTATTATTATAATATATATTATTTATATTATTATATTATTATATATTATATATAATTGAGAGAGAGATTGAGTGCCGTAAACTCAATCTCTTTATCTCTTTATCTCCTTTTTTTAATATAATATATATTATTTATTTATTATTACAAAGCAGCTCTTTTTTTTCATTTTCTCCCTCATTTTTCAGTTCTAATCTCTCTTCATTCTCAAAATATACCTACAATAACAAAATATAACAATTAAGATAAAAATTAACATAAAATTACATATGAAGAACATGAAGATAAAATGTAAGTTATGTACACATTATTTAATACTTTAAGTGAGAAAATAATAATTTAAACCCTTATAAAATATACACTTTTTTGTACTAATCAGCCACCATGAAAAAGATGAACTCAGCAGCTCAAGGTCACATGTCCCGGTCACTGGATAGCCTCTCAATGTCATGCATCCTAAACTAAACTCAGCCTCTCCCTCTCTTGATCACTGTTCATCTGTCGTCACCCTATTATGGTCATGTGTCGTGGTCACTGCTCGTCTGCCTCACTATCTCCCACCACTGGTCAAAACCTCGTGCCACCAGCTGTCATCTTCACTCTTTAGGCTTCACTGCTGTAGTTTTTCTTTTTTTTATGTTATAGCATATTTATTTGTGTTTATTTTGGTTGGAATTGAAACTTGTGGTATGAGGGATTAATTTTGTGCTGGTGGATTAGAGAATATTGCCTTATGAACTGTGAAGTGTAGCATGTGTTATGTGTTTGTTTTATTTCGATTGGAATTGAGATTTTTTTTATTTTCTGTAAAGTGTAGCTTGTATTTTATATTATGAGATTTTTTTCATTTTTTTGTTTAGTTTAAAAATTGATGGGAAGAAAAACAAACATTTGAAAGTAGCGGCAAATTGCTATAGATAATTATACTTCCTTTTAGCAATAATCATATACTTGTAAACAAATATTGTCTTGCAGAAAAAAAATAAAGAATAAATTTATGATCATCTAGCATAATTGTTCAAATGAATTAAAATTATTGTTTAAGTTTTTTAATTTAAAGTAAATTAAATAAAAAATAATCCAAAGTAAATTATGATATATTGGCATACTTTATTAGTTCATTTGTTATTTTGAAAATAAGTTAAATGCTAACTAGTTTTTTATTTTAATAAATTATTAAGTAAATCAAGATTACTTATTTCTTTTTTTTTTTTATTTTAGATGTCTAATTTTTGAATAGTTTAAGAGAACCTTAATTGTGTAGCTAATGATTTGAAGCATGAAGTTGAAGTTGATGATAATGAAATGATTCAGAAACAATTGTCATTGGCAGAAACAAAAGGAAAAAGACTTCGTCATCCAAACCACCACTACCAAGGAAACAAATAGCTCCAAGATCAACAGTATGGTAACATTTCACTAGAACTCCAGATAATTATAAGAAGTGCAAATACAACTACTGTGGCAATGAATTTAAATGTGGCACAAGTGGGTATGAGACTAGCACTTTGAGGAATCATTATAAAAAAAAAAGTGTATAAAGTACAAGAACTTTCTGAAAGACCAAACAGTTTTAACTCAAGATGTTAGTAATGATGAAGTTGTAGCAAGAGGATTTAGTTAGGATGCTTGCAGGCAAGCAACTGTGAAAATGATTGTTCTTGTTGAGTTGCCTTTTATTATTGTAGAGAATCTGAGTTTTAAGCATTTTTACAGTGTGATAGCTCCTAGATATCTTCTCCCATCACGAAGAACCGCTACTAGGGATACTCTGAATATTTGCAAGGAGAAAAAGGTTAAATTAAAGAGCTTATAGGTTGGTTATAAGCAGAGAGTATCTTTGACCACTGATATTTAGACTTCTATTACAATAGCTAGCTGCATGGTCATCACAGATCACTTTATTGACATAGATTGAAATTTATATAGAAAGATTATCAATTTTAACATTGTTAGTGATCATTTATAGGAGACAATTGGTAAGCAAATTGAAAAATGTTCAATTGACTAGGGTATAGAGTGAGTGTTTATTGTAACTATTGACAATACAAGTCTAAATAAAGGTGCTCTTAGGTATTTAAATAATAGAATAAAGAATTAAAGGCATGGTGCCTTAGTATTGAATGGGGATTATTTGCATATCCGTTGATGTGCATATATATTGAATTAGATTGTTACTGAAGGGTTGAGAGAATTGTAGCAAAGCATAGTTAGTTTTCAGAATGCTGTGAAGTATGTGAGATTTTCCACCACTAGGATGCAAGCATTTCAAATTCATGTATAAGAAGAGAAGATTAATTTTCGAGGAAGTATCATTTTGGATTGTCCGACTAGATGAAATTATACATATTCCATGTTGAATACAATATTGAAATTTAAGGCGTCATTTGATCGGATGGCACTTAAGATAAGCTTTATGATACTTATTCTAAGAAAAAAAGGGTGGGAAGAATAAAAAGGAAGGGCCAAAGCAGTGATTGGGAGAGTGCTCGTCGCATAGTCAAGTTTTTAAAGACTTTTTATGATGCAACTTTGTAATTTTCTTCTTCTTTGAAGGTAACATTACATCTTTATTATAGTTTTAAACTTTGATACATGATAAAAAAATGTACTTTAGCTTTGTTAACAATGTTTATTTATTTATTTATTTTAGGTGACATCTAATATTTGTTGCAATTTGATATGTCAAATTGAACAATCTTTGGAATCATTGTTTAGTAGTTATGACAGCCTTTTGGGTTTTGTGGCAATTAAAATGAAGGAAAATTTTGATAAGTATTGGGATGGCTGCAGCAAGATAAATAAGTTCTTGATTATTGCTTCTATACTTAATCCACAAGGAAAACAAAATACACAAAACATTGCTTTGAGAAATTATATGACAAGGATAGTGCCAAATATGTTAAGATGAAGGAAATAATCAAAAATTTGTTGACTAAGCTTTATGAGTCTTATAATGCACAGTATAAACTGAGTGGAAGTGAGAATGCAAGTGGAAGTGGTAGCGGAAGTACAAGTGGAAGCTAGAATGTAGGTTTTGGAAGTGGAAGTAGTTTGAATTTTTGGATTTGGATGATCATGATGATGTTATGCTTGAGGAGCCTTTCTCCGAATTCAATAAAGCGGATGTGATTAGTGAAGGTGGCCTAAAATTGTCAAATGAGTTGGATCTTTACTTGATGGAGAAGACTGAAAAAATTGCAAAAAGTAATTTGGGCTCTAAATTTGATATTTTGTAATGGTGGAGGGTGAATAGTGCTAGTTATCCAATCTTATCAATTATAGTAAGGGAAATTCTTGCTATTCCGTTATGTACTATTGCACTTGAGTCTATGTTTAGTACTAGAGGTCGTATACTAAATCAATATAGAAGTTCTTTGACTCCAGATATGGTTGAAGCGTTGGTATTGTTGCAAAATAGGTTGCGGACTTCTCTTTTTGTGGAAACAATAGCATACTTAAATAAATTAGTTGAAGACAATGAATTTATGGATCAGCTTAGAGAAAGTATGTTTTGTAAAATTTTAATTTTAATTTAAGTTCATTTTTTAAGTAATATGAACCTTGTTTAATTTGTTATTTTTTTTATGTACAACTTCACAAATCAACAATGGTGACCAACTTGGTATGTCAATATAAAAATTACAGTTCAACACAAACATTTTTTAGGTAATAAAAATTATATAAATTTATTTGTTAGTTATTAATTATTAAATCACTTTAGTTTATCTTTTTTAATTATTGTGTGTTTGGCTCCGTTTGAATTTTGATATAGGTGATATGGATGGTGGATATAGTTGTGGCTTGTATACTATGGTAGAGTTTTATTGAATGTTGATACAGTATTACAGACTTGTGTTTTTTTTGTTTTTTTGTGGTTATGAATTTATAATTTGTAATAGATTTTAAATTTAGGTACATTTATGAATTGTGACTATTTCATATTATGACTTTTATTAGTTTACTTTTGATTTGAGGACTTTGTATTTGTTTATTGCATATATAAATTTACTATACGGTTGCTAGTTAATATAGGTGTAAACTGTAAAATTTAGTAAAATCAGGTAAAAGCTATAAAATCTATTAAGATTAAGTCAAAACTATCAAAATTCAGAAAATGTATATCCGAATCGAAACAAATTCGGTTCTACCCCCAAACCGAACCAAACCAGAAAATACCCAATATTTTCCGCGGAATTATAAGAAGCCATATTTAATTAATTTTCTTGAATTTATTCTGTGTTTAACGCCATCACTTAATTGCTAATGCCTTGAGAGTCCAAAATGACTTTTATGGCATCTTGTGTCTTTTTCGTGTTGCAGGCCTAAGGTTTTGAAATTTACAACCCGTGGACACATGATTTCATGCCTGTTAATTGCCAGCAACTACTAATTCAGCAAGGAAAACGAGCCATAAGTAAGTCTTATGGACGAATAGCTCTTTTTGCATAATGTAATTAATTGTCTGTGGAGTAAACAGGACAGATTTGATTTTCGCGTCTTCAATACATATAATTTTTTAATAAATCTTCTTCGATGATTACTTTGTTCTTTTTAGAATAAAGATATAATTTGTTATGTTGATGTGCATCACAATTAAAGAGAATGATGCTCGTTAAATAACTATGTTAATTCAACTGGATGGTAGTAAACAGTGCGTCTTGAAGTTGTGTAAGAATTTAACTAATTGTAATATTTTTATTACTCAGTGAATTAATTAATGTTTAGGTGTGGTCCTGTGAATATATGATTGTGATTGATACTGTAGAAAATGAATGGTTCGCATGCTTTTCTTGTTACTTTTGCATGAACGAGTCTTTATATATAACCCCCTCGCCAAACAAGAAACCCGGCCAAGCGTAGAAGAAATTCAAGAAACTTAAAATGGATTCTATAGTTGATGGAGAGAGAGACCAAAGCTTTGCATATGTGTTGATGCGGTTTTTCCGCGTGCCTCAGCGAGTGCTTGAACCTTCCAACAGTGCCTCCAAACAGCTCGGCGGGACTATGCGAACCTTACGCTCACGGATTCAAGCAGATGCCTCGATCCTTCCGCTCATGCAGTAGCTCGATCTCGAGCGGGGCTACCCCTTCGTCTTATTTCGCTGTCTTCTTGAGCGGAGATCTCCGGACTGTACTCACGTGAAACCGGGTCGGTGTCGCCAGGCGTGTCCGGCGAAACCCTCCGACAGCTTAAGTCGATGTCGGGTTTGTCTTTTGGTATCTCCCTTAGTGAGGAGACCGGAAAGATGAAAGGGTATTATTTCACCCCCTTTTGGATAAGTATGGTGTTTTCGGAAAATCAAATGAGAGAGATTAGAATAGGAAGAACCTGTTTGAGCTTACGGATCCTTTTTCTCTCAAAAATCCAACCCTCTCGAATTAGAAATGCCAACCCTTGTAACGTTCCCTTCGTTTCCTTTTATACTTCATTTTTCCCGCTCTTCTCATTTCCAGTCTGTCCACTCCCACGCTAGTGGTATCCGGGTCCCTCGAGACAGTAGGGTTTGGCGGAATATTCCCTAGGGATGAGCTAGTCGTCCCTTAACCCGATTCACGTGGCGGATCACCATGTCGGGCAAGTGCGCTAGGAATTATGACACCTTGGAGGCACGTGCTGAGCCACCGCAACGATGATCACCACTACACCATGTGGGACCCCGGTCGGACATTAAAAGGTGTGCGGGATTACGAGAAAGCGGGTCGGGTTGCCACGGGTCGGGTCTTGCCCAGTTGTGCTCGTGGATTTCTGCGGCGGGAAAGATATGCTCTGGTTCCCGATCTTGACCGGCTTTGACCGAGGGACGACCTCGGCGGTAGCAGGAGTGCTTAGCTCTCGACCTTGACCGGCTTTGACCCGAGGATGACCTCGAGCGGGCGATGGAGTGCTTAGCTCTCGACCTTGACCAGCTTTGACCTGAGGGATGACCACGAGCAGGCGAAGGGTGTGCTCGGGGCTCGGCAGCTCGAATTCCTCGACCTTGACCAGCTTTGACCAGAAGGGCTGCTCGGGCTAGGCTGTCCTCGGGTGTTTTACTCGAGTTGGAAGGGCTTGAGGGGCTCGTCCGATATTACCCAAACAATATGCATATGCCAATCAATTGGCGATGGGTACAGTGCTACCATGGCCATGTAAGCGGTGTATGAGCTAGGCACTTTCGAGATCATAGACAAAGCTGGTCCTGGTGCAAAAGCTCTCTGCTTCAGATATTGCAATCCAGTTGCCCACCAAGAAGAAAGATGCACCCATGATGCTGAATCGGATTCTCAGGCTTCTGGCTAGCTACAGTGTTGTTGAATGCTCACTTGATGTTTGTGGTGCCCAAAGAATATATAGTTTGAATTCCGCCTCCATATACTATGTGCCTAAGAAAGATGGCGCCTCACTAGGCCTCGTAATACTCTTAGTTCAGGATCAGGTCTTTCTGGAGAGCTGGTAATTAATTAATTAACTTCTAGTATTCTCTTTTTCTCAGTAAATGATCAGCTAGACCATGCATGCATGGAGCTCATATATATACGATGCATGATTAATTGTTTTTTGGAAATTTATGTAGGTCCCAACTCAAAGATGCTATTCTTGAAGGAGGAACTCCATTTAATCGAACCCATGGAATGCAAACCTTTTGAGTACGCAGGATTGGACATTAGGTTCAATAAACTTTTTAACACAGCAATGTATAACTATACCTCTATGGTTATGAGCAACATTCTTGAATCTTACAAGGGCTTCGACGACATCAAGCAACTGGTCGATGTTGGTGGCAATCTCGGCGTTACTCTTCAAGCATTCACTTCCAAGTACCCCCATATTAAGGGCATCAATTTTGACCAAACTTGTGTTATTGAGCATGCCCCACCGCATCCATGTATGATTATTAATCTCATTCTTAAATAAGAAATATATATATATATAGTCCTTCTCTAGGAGGGCACCGTCATTCACTTTTTTTAATGCGGATATGTTGTTAAATCATATGGTTTATATAGTCAGTGAATTGTTCATTTAAATGATAAGATTTTTAACAACTTGTCCATATTAAAAAAAAAAATGAAGGCGCCCACATATGTCTATGTATATTAAGTCATATATTTTAATAGTATAATGATCTATTGAACCATAAGAAATAATAAATTTTTTCTATTTTTAACAAAATCTAATATTCTAAATTAAATCAGTACTCTTTTTATAAAAGAGTTCTCTTACTTTAATAAAGTAAGGAATAAACTAAATGGTAATGCATTATATTAAAATATGTAATTTTCTTTTTCTTTTTTTAAAGACTCCTCATTTTAATAAAGTGCGGGATATATGTAAATGTTTGTGTTAGGGGAAGGTTTAAAAAACATACTTTTAGAAACAAATTTATAACTATTAGATCTGAGTTAATCCAAGGATTAATATTAAAGCTTGTGTGTAATTTTATTTTTTTAAATTAATTAATTCGCGTAGGTGCCATATGATTAAATTTAATAGTAAAAGTAAAATCTGGTTATCTCACTTTTGTATTACCCTATATTCTCTCTCTAAATTAATAGTGAACTAAAGAACAAAGCCAAGTAGGCATAAAAGAAGATATTATCAAGATAAATTTGTTTATTAAACCAAAATGTAAATATTGGAGTAAAAAAAAAATTGGGAATCGTTTCTACATTTTTTTTTTAAAGATTAACAAAGCATAGTCATCTAATCCCGTTTCAATTTACCGGATAACTAAAGTGAACCTACAGAGAAGTATTATATTTTATTTTGTAGTAGTAGTAACATCCATCCAACAGCGCCATCGGAATAAAAAAAAAAATCTTTCAAAATGAGCAGAGAGAGGATTGAAGGAGATGAGTACATAATTTATAGAGAGAAATATATGAATGTCCTAAACATGGTTTCAAGCAAAGGAAATCTTTTGGGTTAGAATTCCGTTCATCCGAAGAGCCTCAACACGCATGCTCATGTGTTAGCTAAGGAAGCTTTTAATTTTAAGTTGCCTGTAATTGGTTGGAAGATCTTACTTCCGAAATCAAGTGTAATTTCAATCTTTGAATGAAATTACTTAATTAGTTTAAATAAAATTGAGATGATAATAGAGAGGAGAGAGAGAAAGAGGCGTATTTCACGTTTATTTTTTGACATTGGGACTTACGTCTAATTAATTAATTTTTAGAATCATAAAATTGCATGCAGCTTTGATATTAACCATGTGATGAACTTTAACCTAATTGTTAGAAATTTATATCTAAAAATTGGATTTAAAAAATATTCCTTGAACCTGCTCCTATATATATAATTTTTCAGCGGTTTACTGTTGCAAAAATCTTGTAAAACCCCGAATCTATATTTAAAAAAATGAGGACATCCGTGTTTGTATATATCATTGAGTAATTAGAGAATAACAGAGCAAAACAAATAAATTGTATAATATTTTACAGGTACAAAGCATGTTAGGGGGGATATGTTTCAAAGTGTTCCAAAAGGTGATGCCATTTTTTTAAGGTAAGTTTTTAATTTAATTTGCGAACTTATTATGATGAGTTCCTTAAATTAAATTTTTACAAACAATAACTTGATTAACATGAGAATTTTCTATAGTGGATACTGCACGATTGGAACGATGAACATTGCTTGAATTTGTTTAAGAATTGCTACAAAAGCATTCCAGAAGATGGAACGTAATCGTTGTGGGGTTAATGCATCCAGAAGTTCTGAATACAAGCTTTGAATCAAATCAAATTCCCATATTGACGTGCTTATGATGACTAAGTACCGATGGAAAGGAGAGAACAAAGCATGAATTCATGACTCTGGCTACTGGCGCTGGTTTTAGTGGGATCAGATGTGAAAGTGTTACTGGTAATTTATGGGTTATGGCGTTCTATAAGTAGAGTGCATGCCCATTCATCCTAGAAATAAAGTAAATTTTGTGTTGATTGTCTTGCCTGTATCCCTTTCCAAGCATTCAAAGACTCGCAACAACCCATGCATTTAACAAGCTTCCCACGTACCTGACAGCCATGAATGAGAAGAGGAGTCTGGAATAAGTCATTTTGAAATAAATGGGTGCTTGACACGTGGCCTATTAACTATGCGTGCAATATTACCATATTCCCTATTATTTCTCGTATTTCATGTGTTATTGTTGTCTGGTGTGTATTTTGTTGTTCCATGTGTTAAGATTATGTATTCTTCAAAGTATATTAATTTATTTATTTATAATAAATATATTTTTTGATTAATAAAATATTTGAGACATTTTTTCAAACATCTTAATTACATAAATATTTTGAATAAAGTCAATTTAATCATATTATATTTATTTATGTGATCATCATATAGATTCACGAAAATATAAATACAAGCTATCTTATGATTAAATAAATTGAGTTTACAGTTGATAAATAGAGTTGGGCACTCTATTTATATTTAGACTGTAGTGAATTCATTGAATGATTTGTCTTAATCATGATTGAATTTACTGATATAGTTTGACTATATTGAACTGGATCACATATTAGATTTAATTAACCTTATAGTAACTGTCAGACTTATTAAATCTCATAGGCATCGATTTTATTGCAATCTCAATCTTAAATTAATTATACTTTTATGTTTATAATTGTTGTTTCAGTTGAGTTATCAATGGGCGTCACATACATTTGTAGTCAAGATTACCCGGTATCTTGATAGGAGCAATTATGAGCAATGAGATTATAGATCAACAATATAGAATTTGTACAACACATCTCTTGATGGGTTTTCGGTACTTGATCATAAAATTCTCTGGCCAGAGTGTGTCAACATAATTAATATGTTGAAATTGATCATTAGAGAAAGCGAATAAGTATCAAGGAATAAGATATAATTAAATTGATTGGACAGTTGAGATACCAATTTAATTAGCAATGTGGTACAAATGATTGTTCAGTAAAGAAATCAATGTGGCATGGATAGAATTATTATTCGAGAACACTATCCTAGATAGCATACAATTATGGAGGTTAGTTCCAATCTTATAGTGGAGTAGATTTGGAGTGAAGTAGATTTGGGATTAAATAATTGGGCTAGTTTAATTACATGCCTAATTATTATAGCCACTATTATATGTACCCATATGATTCCTAGGTTAGCTCATTTAATTGACTATACCACTATTGGATTAATTAGCAAGATAACTAGCTATTTGGTTAAAAGTCTAAATATATTATTTGGTGGAATGCTCCAATTATTATACTTATGTATAAGGGGCCTAGTGTTATTTGACAAGGTGGTCCCCTATAACTATAACAAGTGTAACACCAAAAGCTTTTGGGTTTTTATTTTCTTTTAATTTAATAGAATTAAAAAAGATGATAAATAAGGAGCCTAGGGTTTTCCACCACTACAATATAAAAATGCTTTTTTCTTCACAAAAGAACAAAAAAGCCATAATACAAAATAGAAAAGAGAATTTTTCTCTCTGACTTTGAGAGAAAAATATTTTCTTGTTAGTTGCTTTCAGTAGTGAAAAAGGTGCTCACACATTAAGTGCAGATCAAATTTAAGTCATAATCTAGAAGATCATTAGTGACAGATCGTGATCTAGAGGAGAAGTAGTGATAGATCATGACTTGGAAGACTTAATTACTACAACGAAAAAGCAAAAGTATGATTTCAAAATTATGGTATTTCTATATATTGTATGAGAAAGTGATCCTATTATTTCCGCTGTAAAATTATTTTAAAACCAACAATTGATATCAGAGCGATCTCATATTAATATATATAATTACTGTATGAAATCAATTTCTTGTATTATATGTATTAGATGAGTGGCAATAATTTTATATATTTTATTATATAATGAATATATTTAATGAGCATGTTAATATTAGGTTGTCTCAATTCATGGTTAGATTTTTCCTTGTTTTAATTTTTAGATTTGTAATAAGAGAGATGGTCAATTTTTACCATATTTCTCTCTTGATTATTTTATTTCATTGTTATTAGATTTTTTCTTCTGTAAGCCATTAACGGTAGAGAAATTCTTGTAAATATTATTTTGTTATAAAATAGTATAGAAATCAAGAACAGTATAGAGATCAAGAAGAGAAGAAAAATCAAGAAAAGAAAAAAATTGTTTTGCGGCAAAGCAAATTTCGTCTCCTAAATTGGCAGCAAAAGTGATGGGTGTCTTTTTAATTTTTTCTTTAGATGCCCTATACTTTAGTAATTTATGTATTTTGGCATAATATTGAAAACTTTTGCATTTAGGTCCAACAGAATGTAATGCAATGCGGGGCTGGAAAGAAAAATATGGAATTAAGGTTTTCGGTTTTTATCCCATGGCATCCTAAAGTTTTACTAATTTATAATTTAGTCAAAATATTTGGGTTTTGAGAAGAAAAATTTAAATTTATTTATATTGGATCTAAGACCAAGTTTGGTTGTCAATTGGATAATATAAATAGAAATTTGATAAGCCCAATAATAATTATTTGTCTAAATTTATTTATATTGGTCATAATCCAATTTTGAGATTTTAAAATTGGGTCATATAAATGAAAATTTTGGTAGATCAATAATTAAATTTATTTAGCTCAAGAATTTTTGAAAATAAATGCCCAAATTTATTTTTAAAAATTGAACCAATAATAAATTTCAAAGCGCAAAAGTCTCCAAGCCAATAGTTATAAACATGAGAAGTACAAGGAAGGAAAAGAAAGAAGATGGACATTGACTTGAAGTCCAATAGATATTAGGCTTGTAGATTAAGTCAATTTTTTTAGGAAAACCATGAATTGATATTATTTAATTATTTTTTTAGCTTTATGCTATATTTGAATGATAATATGTCTTGACAACATGTCATATAGAATAGGTAGTGCCACTTTATGCATAATAATACATGACATTTATAGATTATAAATATAGAGATATATATATTGTTTAATACTTGCATGTTTTTAATAATATTAGATTCCATCTAGATAATATTATTTTAGGAAGCATACAATTAACAATATAAGACATAATCTGCGTATTGTTAAAAAAAGAAAAACCCAACTTTAAAATATTGAGTGGGAGAGGGAAAATTCAAGATAATTTTTCCACGGGCTCCATTGTTAATTCAATAATAAAATTATATATATATATACCTCGATTTCATGATACGGTGACGCTCCCTATGGAGGGTATATATATTAGATATTTTATTTGATGAACTTCTTCAAAGATAAGATCGAAATATTGTTCATCTATTGATCACCCTAACGGTGGCTACATGATTTGAATGATACATAGATTGAAACAATGGTTATACACTCAACAAAAATTTGTTATTAACCTTCCTAACGAAGCTCTGTTAACAAATTTTGGCCCTAAAAGTTAACGATAATTATTTATCATGTTTCAACATGAAAGTAGATAATCTAATAGTTAATTGGGTCTAGTAAGTGGAGGCATGACTTCCCCAATGGATAGTATGTCAAAGCAGTACTAGATTATCGTTACAATAAAATAAAATGCATTTATGTTTTTTTGCATTTTAAGTTTTTATTGTGAATATTACTTGTTTCAATGTGTTTATGCATGTATGTTTTATTTTTTAGAAAATGTCTTCCCTAAGCTCACTCACTATTATTCTGAGTCAAAATAAACTCATTAGCAAGAACTATATAGATTGGAAAAGAAATCTATTTATAGTAATGACTGCTGAATATTACAAATATGTCTTAAACCAACCATGCCCTCCTGAACCAGTAGAGGATGCTAGTACAAATCAGAGAAGGCTTTATGAGAAATGGCAAAAAGTTAATGAAATGGCAAAATGCTACATATTAGCCTCAACTTCTAATATTCTACAGACCAAAGATCAGAATATGGAGATAGCCACTTAAATTATGGAAAGTCTTCAACAGATGTTTGGGCAGAGTACTCGTTCTGCGAGACAAGCGGCCCTGAAAGGTGTTATGAACTCCAAGATGCGAAAGGGCACAAGTGTTCGTGATCATGTCCTGAAAATGATGGACTATTTGAATGAGGCTGAGATTCAGGGTGCACAAATCGATGATAACTCAAAAATTAACATAGTGCTAGAATCTCTACCTAAAACATTCAAGGAGTTTAAGGTCAATTATAACATGAATAAAAAATATGATCTTAACAGAATTAATGAACAAACTTCATTCAGCTGAAAAGATTTATCTTGCTGAAAAATCTCAATGAAGTATTAACCTTACTGAAAAAGGTATTTCTTCTAAGCTTAAGCCCAAAAAACAAAGGTAAAAAGAAGAAAGCTGGGAACAAGAAACCGTCTACTAAGAAAGATGGTAAGCCAAGAGGCAAGTACTTCAAGTGTGGATAGAAAGGTCATTAGAAAAAGGATTGCCCTAAGATTATGAAATCAGTATCGGAAATCTTTTAGTCATAGGGGCCTGTTTAGTTCAGAATCCTATTGACACCTGGGTCTTGGATTCTGAAGCAACTAATTATATTTGTAATTCACTTTTTTGGTTTCGGAAACTAGGAAACTAAGTGAAGGAAGGGTCAAGCTGCAATTAGGGACGAGCCAGTTCGTGTCAGCAGAGAAAACTAGATCTATTTTATTATCTTTTAATAATGAGACTCTAGTTTTGAATAATTGTCTTTATGTTCCAGACATTAAGAAGAATTTAATTTCGGTAGCTTGTTTATCAAAACAAGGGTATACTGTAAATTTTAGTTCCTTTGTTTCTATTTTTAAAAATAATAGACTAATATGTTCTGGTACATTGAAAGATAATTTATATTATCTATGTCATTTGATCTATTCTATGCATGGCACAGTGATTAAAAATAATGAGCATATACACTTATTTAAGAAAAGAAAGATTTCTTCCAACCCATGTCACCTTTGGCATTTGCGCTTGAGTCATATAAACCTAAGTAGGATACAGAGAATAATTAAATATGATCTTATAAGTCCATTGGAAAATAAATCATTGCCACTCTGTGAATCTTGTTTTGAAGGAAAAATGACAAAAATGCCTTTTTCATCCAAAAGAATAGTGCAACCATACTACTTAAATTGTTACATACAGATGTATATAGACCAATCAATGTACAAGCTCGAGGTGATTATGAGTATTTCATCACTTTCACTGATGATTATTTAAGATACGGTTATGTTTAACTAATGCGTCATAAGTCGGAAGCTCTTGAAAAATTCAAAGAATATAAGACTGTGACAGAAAATCAATTAAGTAAGAACATAAAGAAACTTCGATCCAATCAAGATAGTGAATATCTCTCAAGAGAGTTTAAACAGTATCTGGTTGAAAATTGGATTATATCTCAATTAACAGCCCCAAGAATACCACAACAAAATGGTATGGTTGAAAGAAGAAATAGAACTACTTGTGGATATAGTGATATCTATGCTTAGGTTTTTCACATTGCTTATCTCATTTTGAGGACTAGCGTTAGAAACTGCACATACCTATTGAACTTAATTCCATCTAAATCAGTGCCTAAAACCCCAATAGAATTATGGTTAGTCCTCAAACCAAGTTTAAAACATATCCATATTTAGGGTTCACCAGCACATGTGCTAAAACCAAAGCTGATAAAATGGATTCTTTTGAGTTTTGTATATTTTTTGGGTATCCCAAAGGAATAAGGGGAGGTTTATTTTATAGTTCTCAAGACAGAAAAGTGATTGTGAGTACATATTTCACTTCTCTTGAGGAAGACTATATGAATAACTTCAAACTTAAGAGTGAGGCAATACTGAAAGAATTATTAGGAAATCATATTGATGGTTAGATTTTAGTACCTGTTATTCAATAAGGAGAAGAGCAACAACATGAAGATTATAACATTATCCCTGAACAGCAACCACCTATAGAACCTCATCATAGTGGGAGGGTAACTAGATTACCAGTAAGGTACATGTCACTAGGAGAAACTTATACAGCTATCTCATATGGACAAGTACATGATCCTACTAGCTACAACGAAGCCCTATTAGATGGAGATGCTGAACTATGGAAAAATACTATGAACCAAGAAATGTAATCTATATATTCTAATAAAGTCTGAAAACTTGTAGAGGCACCAAACGGGTAAAACATATAAGGTATAAGTAGATCTACAAGAGAAAAAGAGGAGTAGATGGAAGAGTGGAAACTTCTATTCTAGTCTCCCTAGTGACGGCGGGTGACAGCAGGCACAATTAGGTCTTCATACTCCGCCCGCAGCGCTTGCTGCCTCTTCTCCGCCTTTCGCTTTGAGTACAAAGCGGCTTGCTGATATCAAATGAGATATCCCAACCTGTAAAACTTGTCGTTCCTATGAACCAAGCACAAGATGGATGGTGTACCAATTCATTTCTTTTAAAACAAGATTAGTAGCTAAATAGAATACTCAGAAAGAGGGAATCGATTATGAGGAAACTTTTTCACCGGTTGCTATGCTTAAATCCATCATAATTCTACTCTCCATCACTGCAGTGCTAGATTGTGAAATTTGTCAAATGAATGTCAAGACTGCATTTCTTAATGGACATCTTGAAGAAGACATCTACATGTGGCAACCAAATGAGTTCATTAATAAAGGCCAAGAAGACATGGTGTGTAAGCTGTAAAGATCCATTTATGGATTAAAGCAAGCATCCCGGTCATGGATTATCAAATTTGATCAAACTGTTAAAACGTTTGGATTCATACAAAATATTGATGAACTGTGTGTGTACAAGAAAATTAAGGAAAAGATGTAGCTTTTCTGGTTCTTTATGTAGATGACATTCTTTTAATTGAAAATGATATAGGAGTATTATCATCAATAAAGAATTGATTGGCTAAACAATTTGTTATGAAAGACCTAGGAGAGGCCAATTGTATTCTTGGTATCAAATTACTTCGAGTCTGAAAGAATAAAATTTTAGCCTTATCCCAAACTACTTATATTGATAAGATACTAGCTAGATTTAGCATGAAAAATTTCAATACTGTTTTGTTACCATTCAAACATGGAATTATATTCTCTAAGGATCAGTCACCTAAGACACCAGAAGAAAGAGAAAAAAAAAAAGGCGAGTTCCTTATGCAGAAGTTGTGAGAAGTCTCATGTATGCCATGCTATGTACTAGACCAAATATCTATTTTACAGTAGGGATGGTCAGTAGATATCAGTCCAATCCTGGTCCTAAACACTAGACTGCAGTCAAGTATATAATTAAGTATCTGAAAAGAACTAAGAATTATATGCTTGTGTATTATGGTAATAATCTCATTCCAGTGAGTTATACCGATTCTGACTTTATATTAGATAAAGATTTCAAAAAATCAACTTTCGGTTATGTGTTTACATTGGGAAGTAAAGATATGAGTTGGAGGAGTGTGAAACAAAGTTGTATCGCAAACTCCACAATAGAAGTTGAATATGTGGCTGCATCTGAAGCTGTTAAAGAAGCTGTTTAGCTCCGTAAGTTCCTACAAGATCTTGAGGTGGTACCTACAGCAACTACACCTCTTAAATTATTTTGTGATAATAGTGGTGCAGTAGCTTAGTTTAAAGAACCAAGAAACCACAAAAAGCAAAAGCATATAGAAAGGAAATATCATCTCATAAGAGAAATAGTGCAAATAGGTGATATATAGGTTATCCAGATTGCGTCAGAATAAAACTTGACAAATCCTTTTACAAAGGCCATACCTGAGAGACCTTTTAACTTGCACTTAGCATGTATGGGCATGAGTGAGTTGCCACATATGCTTTAAGAGCTAATGGGAGATTGTTGGGATTATGTGCTCTTTAAAGCATATTAATTTATTTATTTATAATAAATACATTTTCTGATTAATAAAATATTTGAAATATTTTTTCAGACATCTTAATTACATAAATATTTTGAATAAGATTCATTTAATCATATTATATGTATTTATGTGATCATCATATAGATTCACAGAAGACATGAATACAAGTTATCTTATGACTAAATAAATTAAGTTCACAGTTGATAAATAGAGTTAGGTACTCTATTTATATTTAGACTGTAGTAAATTCATTGAATGATTTGTATTAATCATGTATGAATTTACTGATATAGTTTGACTATATTGAACTGGATCACATACGAGATTTAATTAACCTTGGAGTAACTGTCAGACTTATTGAATCTCATAGACATCGATTTTATTACAATCTCAATCTTGAGTTAATTATAGTTAATTATAGTTTTTATATAAATACAAAAAAGAAAAGAGAATTTTTCTCTCTGACTTTGAGAGAAAAATATTTTCTTGTTAGTTGCTTTTAGTAGTGAAAAAGGTGTCCACACATCAAGTGTAGATCAAACTTGAGTCATAATCTAGAAGATCATTGGTGACAGATTGTGATCTAGATGAGAGACGGTGATAGATCGTGAATTGGGAGCCTTAATGAGTACAACGAAAAAGCAAAAGTACGATTTCAAGATTATGGTAATTCTATATATTGTATGATAAATCGATTCTATTATTTCCGATGTAAAATTATTTTAAAACCAATACTATGTGCAGTTACTAGTGTAGATTGAGTGTTTTCAATGGCTCTTACGAAATGCCTAAACCTGTAACTTCAAATCATTACAAATTAGGTATCACATGCATTTTTTTATTTTCTAGAAAAAGAAACCTATTAAGCTTATTTTTAGATATTCCCCTGCTTAATTATGGTTGCAAAGTGTTTTTAAATTTATGTAAATAAAATAGATTTAGTTTTTAAAAACTAAATCCATTTTATTTGCATAAAAAACTTATAATAACTTCCAAAATTATTATATATTGCCATACTTTATCAATATTTTTTTAATCGCAACACCTCAATATCAAATATAGTCATAATTTGTATTCAATAATTGAATATTGACATATTTTTTTGTCATAGATGTTTCATCATATATAACTTTACCATATTTCTACTATATTACTTATACTCAGCAAATTCCTCACACGGGTTAGCTTTCCCAGTACTAGGGAATAAGGATCCCCATCACTTGCAAATTAAATGTTATTTTATATATATATATATTCGTAAATTAAATTATTAGTTCCAAAATAACTCACACAAAAATTATACCCCAAAAAAAGCGAAGGATTTATGCAAAAGTAAGCATCCCAAATTTATTTTATTTTAAATTTCATCTAAAATTATATGACATGTGATATATCATTCATTAATTAATTGATAATTCTTTATAAGATTCAAGTGAATTAATTATATTATCACATCATCCAATTGATGAATACCATATTATTTGTGATAAAAATTTAAGATATGTAATACTACTACTCTATTGCTGTACAATTCACCCTATACTCTTTTGACATGGAACTTTGGTCCTTCGTTCCTCCATAAGAATCATTTCAACATTATTATTTAAGCTTACTACAATTAGCACTTGAATACAAATCAAGATTGAGTTGATGTAGTAATTATAAATAAATGAATAAGCACAAAAAGTATGATCAATTACCACCCAATATGCAAAATTGGAAGTGTAATTATTTGGTATGTTCCTCTTATCACTCTTAGCGACTTCAGATAATACATCGGCGGTCCGCCACAGCAGCCAAAAGTTGATCTCCTACTATTACGATAGTTGGATTAAATTGTCTCTCACAACTTAAGGCCAAAAAAAAAATGGTTAGCAAAATGGTATGCGAATATTGTATCTGAAAAGTAAGAAATAGAAAATTTAGGAAAAGAAAAACTCATTTTTTTCTACCATTCACCATCTCCTATCAGGTAGAAACCTCTACATCTTTAAGGTGAGCAAACAAATAAAGATCAACCGCAAGAGCAATAAACCATAAAATTTATGCTATTACATAAATTTAATGTTCATTAAATTCATTACCCACATTATCAAACAAAATATCTAACTTGTATTCAACATATACAAAAGTTGCACCCAATAACTCAAGCCAACTAAACAACACTTGAATTTTTTGATACCGCTATTAGGTTTAATAGGAATTTAGATCTATTATAAATAGATATAAGCAAAATCTCCAATATAATTAACCTAACTATATTAAAATTCAAAATTAATTAAACTAAATTAATTTTTTAAAAACAGTATTATTTACAAACACTATTTATTAATATTGTTCATTCGCATCTAAAATATTAATTTTTCAAAACATAATTTACAAAATTTAAATAACATGGTGATTTTTACATTATTCAGATTAATTAATCTTACATCCACAAGGCCACGCCCAAATAAAAAGTAATTCACTAAGTTGAGATGTTACAATTTAATAAAAGAAAACTAAATGAATAAAACTAGGGTTTTGAAGCCCTTTTTATAACAAACCTAAATATCGCGAATTTACCAAAATAGGCAAAGCCGAAATATAATCTTATAATAAAATTATCCTATCCGAAATAAGAAAGGCAAAGAAAATAGAAACCAAATTCGAGTTATAGAAAAAAAAAATAAAAATCCTAGAAGAATAAGGAAAATTATGGAAAAATCTTAAAATCTAAAAACGACTAGGAAAGAAAAGGAATTTCCAAGCCGAGCACAGACCAGAACAACTTTAGCATTGTAAGTTTTGTTTGTCTTGTCACAAGCTTCAAAAAGATATATTATATGTCACAAACGGATACCTATAGCCAAAGTTATGCCATCTAGAAGGTACCCTACTCGTAATACACATGCTGCATCAGTCCTCCTCACTTGGAAAAGAACTCGTCCTCAAGATGAGCTCATACAACTCCTCATTGTCGGGATGATATTTAAACAAATCAGCCATATTGAAAGTGTGGGAGATATTTCAATTGTCAGGTAATTGAAATACATAAGTATTATCATTAATTTTCTGAGCCACGTGAAATGGTCCATACTTGTGCTTCTCTAATTTGGCGCGAATGCCCGAAAATCGACTTCGCCACAAGTATGTCATCACTAAATACCTTTAGCAAACAGTTTCTTACGCTGATGCTTGTCCGCTTCAGCCTTGTACTTTGCATTGGCAACTTCCAAGTGAGCTCAAACTTTTTCTTGAATCTTCAGAGCCTTTTCTGCCGTATTGTCTACTCCCTTGCATTCCCCAACTGTAGCTGCTGGTGGTATAACAGCCAAGTCACAAACTTATCTTGGAGAACTAGTATAAACAATCTCAAAAGGTGCCTTGCCAGTTGATCGATTTACCATGCTAGTGTAAGCGAATTCAACCTAAGGCAATGTAGCTTCCCAGTTTCGTTGCTTGTTATTATACACACGCCGTAACATATTACCCAAAGTACGATTGATCACCTCTGTTTGCCCATCTGTCTATGGATGAAAAGCACTATTAAACTACAACTGTGTGCCAAATTTATCCTAGAGGTGATGCCAAAACTGTCTGATAAATTTGACATCCCGGTTATAAGTGATAGTCTTTGGAATCTCATACAAATGCACTATTTCTCGAAAGAATAAATGTGCCACTTAAAAAACATCTTCAGTCTCCTTGCATGTAATAAAATGTGCCATTTTGAAAAACCTATCTACTATAACTAATATTGAATCTCAACCTCGTCCTTATGCGTTGCAACCCTGACACAAAATCCATGGACGGATCTAACCAAATATTTTCAGGAATAGGTAAAGGCATGTACAAACTAGTATTTTGTGCATGTCCCTTGCCTTCTTGGCAAATCCGATAGCTCTGTAAAATCTTGCGCATGTCCCTATTTATTTGAGGCCAATAATAACGCTCTTCTACAAGCGCCTTAGTCTTGTCTCGACCCATGTGTCTGTCTAATCCTCCTCTATGAAACTCCCAGATTATTTATTCCCGCAAAGAACTCTAAGGCACATATAACTAGTTGGACTTGAATAAGTATCCATCATACTAGGAAATCCTTCGCATTTTGATGGTTACTAATAAAGTCATCCCAAATGCGCGTAAAGTCATCAGGTTCCACATACAGCTCCTTCAAGCACTCAAAACCAGTAACTTCATTGACTAGAGTTACTAATAAAGTTACTCGCCTACTTAACGTATCTGCCACTTTATTTTGCTGCTTAGATTTATGCTTCAAGACAAAAGTGAACTTCTGCATATAACTCACCCACATTACATGCATCTTGCTTAAGTTCTTTTGGCTATTAAAGTACTTTAGTGCTTGATGATCACTATAGAGTACAAATTCGTTTTTAATTAAGTAATGTTCCCAAGTCTTTAACACTCTAAGGATAATATAAAAACTCTTGGTCATAAGTAGACCACTTCTGTCGTGCCTCATTCAATTTCTCACTAATATACTCAATTGGTCGCCCTTCTTGGGAAAGAACAGCCACAATTCTTTTTCCAGAAGTGTCACACTCAACTTCAAATAATTTTTGAAATTCAACAAAGCTATTACAGAAGCGGTGGACAAATTTTTCTTTGGTAAAGTAAAACTAGCCTCTTCTTCTTCTCTCTATTTGAATTTTCCTTTTTTCAAGCACTCTGTAATAGGTGTAGCTACCGTATTAAACTCACGAATGAACTTCCTATAAAAAGTTACCAGGCCATGAAAACTCGTAACTTCACCCACTGTCTTGGGCGTAGGCCAATCTCTAATAGCATGTATCTTTGACTCAATAGCATGAATCTCATCTGCACCAACAATAAAACCTAAAAACTCTACGTTATTCTGTAGGAAACTACATTTTTTCAGATTAATATAAAGCTTGTTTCTCTTAACACTTCCAGAACCATCCTCAAATGCTCTAAATGCATCACCACATCAACAAAATATACCAAAATATCATCAAAATATACCACAACAAATTTGCAGGAAAATGGTTTAAGAACCTGGTTCATTAAATGCAAAAAGGTACTTGGTGCGTTGGACAATCCGAATGGCATCACGAACCACTCGTACAGCCCTTCCTCTGTCTTAAATGCTGTCTTCCATTCATCTATCAGCCGAATGCAAATCTGATGATACCCACTAATGATACCCACTATCTTTGATACCAACTGACAAAATGGAAGCTCAATGTTTATTGAGACGGAAATCAAAGGTTTCTGAATAATACGAATTTTATTGAAAAGAAAACTGAATGAATAAAACTAGGGTTTTGAGGCCCTTTTTACAACAAACCTAAATATCGCGAATTTATCAAAATAGAAAAATTCAAAATATAATCTTATAATAAAATTCTCCTAACCAAAATAAGAAAGGCAAAGAAAATGAAAACCAAATCCGACTTGTAAAAAAAAATAAAAATCCTAAAAGAATGAGGAAAAATAGGAAAAAATCTTAAAATATAAAAAGGACTAAGAAAGTAAAGGAATTGTCAGGCCGAGCACGAACTAGAATGGCTTTGGCAATTTTATATTTTGTTCGTTTTGTCACAAGGTTCGAAACGATATATTATACACAGAAAACAGACATCTGTAGCCAAAGTTATGTCATCCAGAAAGTATCCTACTCACAATACACAACATCCTGCATTACCAAACTTAAAACTCTCACTTGCAGTTTATCATTATACAGCTTACTTAACATTAGATTAAATCTACCACTACCTTCTTAATCCACAATCCTCAAGGTACTTCGCAAAGTGATTAATGATAATTCTTCAATGTCTAGTGATCCAAGATCCACATAGACTCTTTGTAAAGATGAAAATAAATAATCTCGTTACAAGACTTAAATGAAAAAAATAAATCAACAAAATATCATGTAACAAATTTGGCCTAGAGAGGAGGCCGAATTTTACTTCTCTGCTTTATCCTCTATGTTGTTCATCTTTAGCTATGAAATACATCTCTTTATATAAACACTAGAGTTTCACAAAATCACAAGTCATAAATGACTTAGATTCTTTTCAAATAAGAGTTTCTTTCCTCTTATAATTCATATGATTCCGAATATGAATAAATCTAATTTTTTTGTCTTTCTTGTCTCCTAAGAAATATGCATAATATTTAATAAACTTCATGTTTTAACCAATCTAAATAAATCCTACACACCAATTATAGAATCTCGCCAGTAATAGACTTTCTAAATTAAGCATCTAATTAAATGAGAAAACAAATATTCCTAATAAATTAGAATGACATTAAATTAGGAAATGAATAAATTAATTCCTATTACAAGATATGTAATAAATAAAACTTCAATGTAACTAACTTTTCATAAGATGTCAACTTTATAAATAATAGACTTAACATGGTTGGTGTAAGTTACATATATAACTTAGCATGATCCTATTAAACATTGATAGTATTAGATTGCAATGCATTATTTATCTTTCCCTTTGATACTTTAAGCATTAACATTTTTTTTGTTTGCGTCTCGGTAGTACGGGGGAGAATTTAATTAAATAAAGAAAAGAGAAATTTACACCGATATAGATAGGGTCGGACGGGTGGACGAAGTAAGCCATGATCAAGCCACTGTCCACCTTGATAATTTAATAATAATGAACTGAATTTGCAAGGTAATTTTGAAAAAATATTTTACTAATTTGACTTTAGAAAACATGTCTCCTTTTTCAATAAAGTTTTATATTCTAATTGTTAGAAAAAAATTCCTAAAATATATTCAGTTTAGGAAGATTCTTATTTTTAAAAAATAAGTAATTCCTAAAGTAATTGCCTTTTAAGAATTAACTTATTCAAGTAAAAATTCTATTATGATTTTTAATGTTCAGTATTAACTTAATTACTAGTTTCATTCATTATTTTGATCCCTTCTAAAATACAAATCATTATATGAAGGTGACAAAAGAGAAATTAGAGGAAATTTAATTGATTGATTCTAGAAAGTAACAATGACATAAGAAATAGTATGATATTATTTGTGTTGGAATTGTCTTAGTTGCATGTGTCAATAAAGTGCTTGTGTGGTCCTAATCTTTAGGAAGTATGTTAATAATGCTATCTAAAAGATATTGTTCACCTAATCTTTAAGCTCTAGTTTCTGGAAAGTTGCTGCAGATTATGCTGGATAATGTTTCTAGTGGTTCATATTATTGTATTAAGTTTGTTAATGTAATGCCTATTTGATGGTAATCACACTGTGAACAAAGTATTGAGTCTTTTTTATCTATTTGTCTTTGCTTTAAGTATTCTGTTTCTAATTCCTTTGTATCAATGGTATCAGACCTTGAGTAAGAAAAGTGAGATTGAGTCAGAAACAGCAGTTTACTTGCTTTTATTCACTTACGTTGCTGCAGCAGAAATACATGGCTTCTAAGAATTTTGTTCAACCTACAATTCCTTGCTTTGATGGTCACTACGACCATTGGAGCATGTTGATGAAAAATATCTTAAGGTCTAAGGAGTATTAGCAGGTTGTTTCTACTGAAATAACAGAACCACCAGTCAATGTTATGTTGACTGATGCGCAGAAAATAGAGCTTGAAGGGTAGCGATTGAAGGATCTCAAGGCAAAGAATTATTTGTTCCAAGCTATTGATCGCTCAATCTTGGAAAACATTCTTGACAAAGATACCTTTAAATTGATTTGGGATTCTTTGAAGAAAAAGTATCAAGGGACAGCAAGGACGAAGCAAGTACACCTCCAAGCACTTAGAGCTGAATTTGAATCTTTACGAATGAATATGGGAGAGTCAGTTTCAGCTTACTTCGCGAGGGCAATGGCAATTGCAAACAAGAGGTGAATTCATGGCGAACAGCTGGAGGACGTCATCATCATTAAGAAGATTCTACGATCTTTAATGGCAAAATTTAACGATATTGTTTGTGCAATTGAGGAATCAAAAGACATTGACACACTTTCAATTGATGAACTGCAGAGTACTTTGTTGATCCATGAACAGAAGATAATCCAGCAGGATAATGAAGAACAAGCACTACAGGCAGCAGCAAATCCCAAAGTAGCTGGAGGGGGTAAAGGAGGGTGGAAAAATAAGAATGGGAAGAACAGAACAGAATAAAAGGGTGATAATTTTTCAGGTAAAGCACGAGATCGTGATGGACAGAAGTCAAAGTCTAAAGACAAATCAAATGTTAAATGTTTCCGCTGTCAGAAGTATGGTCATTATCGCTCCGAGTGCCGTACGAATTTAAACAAAAATATTAGTGAGAAGTCAAACTTTGCAGAAAAGGAGGAAGAAGAAATTTCTCTTCTTATAGTATGTCATCAAAGGTGGAAAGTCACGAGAATTTATGGTATTTAGATTCTGGCTGCAGCACACCGTATAATTTATGTAAGGTGTCCAAATAAAATGAGGTGAAAAATTCACTTAGATTCATCACCAGTTACTATATTCTGCATAAATATATCTTCCATGGACAGTAAGATAGCATGACCTGAAGATAAATCTGCCTTTTCTGAGTTAGACAAAACTTTTCAGAATACTGTGAAGTTTGGTGATGACTCTACTGCCCCTGTCAGAGGAAAGGTCAAACAAGGGAAGTTCTCATTTATGGCAATCCCTTAGTTACAATTTCTGTAACATACAATCTTATTATGTGTCAAAATCTCAATTATTCAAATGTTTTAAAATTTAATCTAATGATTAATATTTAATTTATGAGAAAGTTGTAACAAGAATAAATTATAGGCTGTATGTTACATAAACTGTAACATAGTAAGACCCCTCATTTATTTCAAATGTTCTGTTTGTTCCAGATTTAAAAAATAATCTTCTTAGTGTTAGCCAGCTACAAGAAAAGGGATATGAGATCTCTATCAAAGAAGGAGTTTTGCCAGATTCTTGATGGGAAGTTCTCATTTTATTTCAAATGTTCTGTTTGTTCCAGATTTAATAAATAATCTTCTTAGTGTTGGCCAGCTACAAGAAACGGGATATAAGATCTCTATCAAAGAAGGAGCTTTGCCAGATCCTTGATGAAAAGTTGGGCTTAATTGCTCAAGTGAAAATGACGGCAAACAGAATGTTTCCACTGTATCTTTACCACACTACTCACTTATGTTTTGTTACAAACTTGAAAGACATGGCATGGTTATGGCACTTCCATTATTGGCATTTTAGCTTTGTTGGATTGAAGACCTTACAGTAGATAAATATGGTGATTGGCCTTCTACAATTTGACCAACCTTCACAGCTGTCCGAAGAATGTATTGTCAATAAGCAGCATCGAGATAGTTTTCCAAAAGGAAAATCCTGGAGGGCAAAGAAAGTGCTGGAGCAAGTGCATTCCGACTTGTCTGTGCTTATTAAACCAAATTCAAATTGAGATAAACATTATTTTATCTCTTTTATTGATGATTTCAATTGGAAAACTTGGGTCTATTTCTTGCAAGAGAAAAGTGAAGCTTTCAAAGCCTTTCAAAAGTTTAAAGCGCTAGCTAAGAGAGAAGCTAGCATTCCAATTAAGATATTACGCACTGATCGTGGTGGAGAGTTCAACTCGCAAGAATTTGAAAGCTTTTATGAAAAGCATAGAGTTAGAAGAGAGCCGACAGCAACATACACACCTCAGCAAAACGGTATGTGCGAGAGGAAAAATCGTACAATTCTTAATATGGTATGAAGTCTTCTACCGAGGAGTGGTCTTCCCAAAAGCTTTTGTCCTGAAGTAGTTATTTGGATTGTTTATATTTTGAATAGAAGCCCTACATTAGCTGTTCAAAATATAACTCCTGAAGAAGCATGGAGCGGACGTAGGCTTGTTGTGGATCACTTTCGAGTACTTGGGTGCATAGCATATGTCTATGTAATGGATGAGAAAAGAAGAAAATTAGATGACAAAGGTGTGAAGTGTATTTTTCTTGGTGTTATGACTATTCAAAGGCTTACAAATTGCATAATCCTATCATGGAGAAAATTGTCATTAGTTGTGATGTTATTTTTTATGAAGAAAAGACATGGATGTGGAGATGTGATTCTGTTGGGGAGCGAATTCCTGTAGATTTTGATTGTGTAATTAAAGAAAAATCACAGCAGCCTCAGTCTCCAATAATTCCTACTCGTGATCAACCTCAAAATAGAGTATCACCAGATGCTCCACCAGCAACAAATGCACCTAATGAACAAGTTGAAGATGTAAGAGAATCCACATCGTGTCAGAAGAAGGCCTACATAGATGTCAGATTGTAAGGTAACAGGACTTGGTGATCTTGAGAACGCTCTCACTCACTTTGCTTTATTTTCAGAATATGATCATATAACTTTTGAAGTTGCTATCAAAGAACAAAAGTAGATAAAAGCTACGGACGATGAAATTGCATCCATTGAAAAGAATAATACTTAGGAGATAACAGAACTTCCAATGAGGCAAAAGACAATTGGAGTTAAGTGGGTTTACAAGACAAAATTGAAGAAAAATGGTGAAGTCGATAGATACAAGGCTTGTCTAGTCGCCAAAGGCTATAAGCAAGAATTCGGGATAGATTACAAGGAAGTGTTTGCTCTTATTGCAAGGCACGACACAATCATATCGCAGCACAAAATTTATGGCCTATTTTTCAACTGGATATAAAATTAGTATTCTTACATGGAAATCTACAAGAAGAGGTATTTATTGATCAACCTCCTCGTTATGTGACATTGGGCAGTGAGCACAAAGTGTATTAACTGAAAAAGGCTCTATATGGAGTAAAACAAGCACCCTGAGCTTGATATAGCCATATAGATGCCTATTCTTGAAGGAAGGATTTCGAAAATGCCCATATGAGCACACTTTGTACACAAAAATTGATGATGGAGGAAGAATGCTTATGGTATGCCTATATGTAGATAATTTAATTTATACAAGAAATGATAGAGCCATGTTTAAAAAATTCAAGGTATCCATGATGCTTGAATTTGATATATCTGATCTTGGTATGTTGCATTATTTTCTTGGCTTAGAAGTTATACGATCTGGTCTGGGAATTTTTATTTGTCAAAATAAATATGTAAAAGAGATCTTAGAAAGATTTCAAATGGAGAACTGCAACTCTGTTACTACTCCAGTTGAAAAGGGATTGAAGCTTATTAAGGATCATGTAGGAAGAACAGTTATAGTACCCTTTGCAAACAGATTGTTGGAAGCTTGATGTACTTAACGACGACACGGCCTGATATAATGCATGCAGTTATTTTCATTAGCAGATATATGGAGAGTCCAAAAGAGGTTTATCTTTTAGCTGCAAAGATCGATACTTGCGAGGAACTACTGATTTTGGGCTCTTTTACAAAAGGGGTGAAAAATTATATTTTTATGGCTTTACAGATAGCGATTATACTAGAGATTTGGATGACAGAATAAGCACAGCTGGATATGTCTTTATGATGGGTTCAGCTGTTTCATGGTCATCTAAGAAGCAGCCAATAGTTACTTTGTTAACAATTGAGGTTGAGTTTGTTGCACCAGCTTCTTGTGCATGTCAAACACTTTGGCTTAGAAAAATTCTTGATGAACTTCAATTCAAGCAACCAGAGTGAACACAAATCTTCTGTGATAACAGTTCAACAATTAAGCATTCAAAGAACTTGATTCTACATGGAAGATGCAAGCAAATAGATGCAAAATACCATTTCTTAAGGGACCTAACCAAAGATGAAGTTATTAATCATGTTTATTGCAGGAGTGAAGACCAAGTTGCTGACATTTTTACTAAACCCCTCAAACTGTCGAGTTTTTCAAAGTTGAGGAAGTTACTTGGAGTTTGCAAACTGGAGAACTCAATTTGAGGGAGGGTTCTACATATTTTTAACCTCAATGTTTATGACAATTAGTTTAAGGGGAGGCTTATTTGCATGTGTCAATAATGTACTTGTGTGTTCCTATTCTTTAGGAAGTATGTTAATAATGTTATCTAAAAGACATTGTTCACCTGATTTTTTTGCTCCAGTTTCTGGAAAGTTGCTGCAAATTATGCTGGATAATGTTTCTAGTGGTTCATATTCTTGTGTTAAGTTTGTTAATGTAATACCTATTTAATAACAATCACACTGTGAATAAAATATTGAATTCTTTTTATCTATTTGTCTTTGCTTTAAGTATTCTTTTGTATCAATTTAAAGAGTGAGAATTCACTCTTCAGTATTGAAGATAGAGAAATATAATTTTATTTGAAGAATTTTTAAACCCTTATTATTGATGTGACCTTTCAAATCAGAAATAAAATCTCTTTTGAAAGAATTTTTTGGAGATGCTCGTAGTTAGGAAGTTTCGGTTTTCACCAAAGATTTTTATAGGTAATATGTCAAAAAAGTACTAAATAAATAAAAATGAAAAATAGGATCTATCACATAAAATAAAATTTTCGTGGAAGACTTTTTTATTGGACAAAAAAATATTACAACAACAAAAAATGAGGAGATAAAAGTTCACTATTTAAAAATTATAGTTACAATCACACTCTCTTAGTGTTTTTTAATCTCACACCCAAAACCGCAATTACATGCTAAATTTCTCACTCCCAAAACGTTACACAGTCCCACAAATACGTCCTGCAAATATTTGACTGGGATCTACAACAGTACTACCCCACATGCTTTTGCTGAGCAAGAGTTAAGGGCGAAATATGAACTACATGCTCCTATAGTTTATTTCTTCATTGGTGGAGTGAAGCCCTATTATTCCGAGAGCCGAAGAAGGTGAGAGTTGATCAGTTTTAATTAATTCATTTATTTCGTGTTATTACAACTTTGTTACGATTATTGATATTATAATATACACCAGAGTTTAAATCAATGATGATGGTATAGTTTGAAGAATCTTAATTCATAGAATAACAGTATATTGTCAGGTTAATAGTTCGAAAATGTGTTTCAAAGATCATTATTTACTCACATTTTATTAGAGAATAAAACTATCTTCAATTTCTACTTGAGAGACATATTAAAAATAGTTAAAAATATGCACCAATACGATTTGCTCTTATTTTATTTTTTAATCTTCTACAAAAGGATACCCAATTTTTTTTTTTGCAGGGAGTAAACCTAAGTGGGAGAGACCAGATGTATTATGGAGGCCTTGTCTTGAGTCTTTCCTTCCTACTATTTTAAATTTTGGTTTGGTATTTGGTAATCTGGTTGAAATTTGGTCTAGGAAATGCTATTTTATTATTGATTTTAAATTACTTAGAACTGCACAAATAATAAATGTCATAACCATAATGACTAGCGTAACCTCATTTGAATACTCAAAAATTTATAAGAAAAATTTCTATCCATATCCACAAGTATCACATTTCTTTACTGAATTGTTGCATTTTAACCCATCACAATAATATACATGGGCTTGATAAAAAAAAATTGAATCGGCCTAAATTTAACCTAATTTATTTTATTTATGTAAATTTTAAGTTCAGTCCACATGATTTAGATTTAGATATAAACTTAAAAATAAAAAGTCTGCAAAGAATGAACTTAAATAAAAACTTAAAATAAATAAATAAAATTAAAAATTAAAAAATATTTTTTATTAATATTTATAATTTATTATATTGTATTACTAATATTTTATATATTTAATTTTTATTTTATTATTTATTGAATCATTATTTTTAATTTAAATATATTTTTTAATTTTATTAAAAAATTATTTAAAATTAATAAAATGTTCAGGTTCAGGTTCGGACTGTCTCGGCTTAATTCAAGTCCGACTAATTCAAACTTAGACAGACTTTTATAGCGGACTTAAACTTGTTAGTAATAACGCGGACTTAGATATACATATGATAAGTATCGCATGAACGAATGAAGAGCCACGAGAGCACTAAATATCTTCGCTTCTCTCAATATCATAAATGACTCTTTTCGTCGGTCACGGTTGTGAGCTTGAAACCTAATTAGATATACAGTCAAGCCAATTAGTCAACTTCATCATCTTCCCTCTCCAGTACTTTATGAATCTTTGAATCTTTAATCATCGATGTCCTTAGCATCAGAAACAACTCTTCTCCTTATCTTCCTTTCAATCCTCCTCTTCTTCAATCCAGCTTTGTCAGACTCCGATCACAATGACAACCAAACCAATAACAACAGTCACCATCATCATTTTAAAGAAACTCTCACAACCTTCATCAAATCGGATAACCACCGAAACGACACCGACTTTGACCTGTTTTTCCGAGAAGGTAATTTTAACAAAATATCATGCAATCAGCATGAACTAGCTGCATTTCCAACTGAGTACTCTGAAGATGTGGTGATTTTGAGTGGGAAGAATTTCAGTTACTTCCTGGCAACGAATAGGTATGTGGTGGTGTTTTTCAACATGATCTGGTGCCCGCCGTGCCGGAAAATGGTTCCGGAATATGCGGCGGCGGCGAGAATGTTGAAGGGTGAAGCTGTGTTTGCCATGGTTGATGCTTTTGTTGAGCAAGAGTTAAGAGAGAAGAATAACCTACACGAGTATCCTATGCTTTGTTTCTTCATTGGTGGAGTGAAGCTCTATCATTCTGCAGCCGAACAAGGTGTGACTTACTCTTCATTGATTAATTACTATATTTATTTAGTGTTGTTATTTTTTTATTATAATTATTGATATTATAATCTATCCGGTGTTTAATGTTGTGCGGAAGCGCAGATTGAGCAGATTACTAATTGATGGTAACTGTGACTTATAGAGAAACTTAAATGTGGTGTAAACAATTTTAAAGAAAATTGACACAATAGTTTACGTGATTCAGCGTAAAGCCTACATCCACGGACAAAGACTGGAAGATAATTTTACTAACAAATGAGAATTTACAAATTGGAAAAAACTCACAAAAACTCAATACCCCAATACACCCAAATGAATTCTCCTAGCACTCAAGTGGAAGCTCTCTCAACTCTCTCAATTGTTTCACTTGCAATTTCTCTCTATTGTGGGATGCCTTAACAAATGAAGAACAATAATTATTTATAGGAATGCATGGTAGCACTATTTCACCAAACCTTTAAAATTGTCAAAGTTTGGTTGGTGATTACCTAATTTTTAGCCAAACTTTGAACAATTTGGCTTTGAACAATTTTGGCCAAACTTTGAACATATACTTTGCCAAACTTTGAATAATTTGGCTTTGAACAATTTTGGTCAAACTTTGAACATGTGCTTTAATTTGAATTCTTCAACAATTCTCCACCTCGGTGAAGATTTATCCAAATCTGAGCCAATTACCAACGAACCATCATTCCCAAAGTGGCTGCATCTTTGTGACTACCTACGTACCCAAAATTTGTGATTAAGCCAACTGTAGTTCCAAATATTACTGAACTTCCTTGTATAAAATGATCCTCCAATCTCTACCTTTCTCACTGTTTTAAACTTTTAGGATATTGATCAAGTTTAGACAATACTCAAACTTGATCGTTGTCACCACCTTGGTCAACATATCTGCGGGATTCTCTGCAGTCTTGATTTTCTGAAGAAGAATCTTCCCCTCGTCAATAATTTCCCGCACAAAGTGAAATCGTACGTCAATATACATCGTACGCGCATGATAAACTTGATTCTTTGCTAAGTGAATAGCACTTTGACTGTCACAATACAAGTTAACATGCTCCTGGATCAATCCCAAGTTTCCAAGCAAGCCTTGCAACCAAACAGCCTCTTTAATAGCCTTCGTAATTGCCATATACTCAGCCTCTGTGGTTGACAGTGCAACTGTAGACTGTAGTGTAGACTTTCAACTAATTGGCCCTTTAGCAAGAGTAAATACATATCCGGTGGTTGATCGTCGTTTGTCTATATCACCGGCATAATCTGAATCAACGTACCCAATCACACCTTGACCAAGTGTGTCATTTCGTTCAAACAGTAAACCAACATCAACGGTTTTCTGAATGTACCGTAAAATCCATTTCACAGCTTGCCAATGTCCTTTACCAGGATTATGCATATATCTGCTCACCATACTAACTGCTTGTGAAATGTCAGGCCTTGTACACATCATTGCATACATCAAGCTACCAACTGTATTTGAATACGGAACTTGCAACATGTATTCTTGTTCCTCATCTGTTGAAGGAGATAGTTGTGCAAAAAGCTTGCAATGAGAAGCCAATGGGGTACTTACAGGTTTTTTCTGATCATTCATGCCAAACTGTTGTAATACCTTCTTCAAATATTGCTTCTGAGACAAGCTGACTTTACCACGAGCTCTATCTCTGCATATCTCCATGCCAAGAATCTTCTTAGCTTCACCTAGATCTTTTATCTCAAATTCTTGATTGAGTTGAGTTTTTAACTTCTCAATCTCATCTTTGTTCTCAGATGCTATTAGCATATCATCGAGATACAAGAGCAAATATATGAAAGATCTTTCTTGTAGCTTGCGAAAATACACACAATGATCAAATTTATTTCTTGTGTACCTTTGCCCTTTCATAAACCGATCAAATCGCTTGTACCACTGCCTTGGAGATTGTTTCAATCCATAAAGCGACTTTGTCAGTTTGCAAACCCAATTTTCTTTCCCAGCAACTCTAAATCCATCTGGCTGAGTCATGTAGATTTCCTCTTCCAAATCACCATGCAAGAACGCAGTTTTCACATCAAGTTGAACTAGCTCAAGATCATATTGCGCAACAATGGCTAGCAAAATCCGAATAGATGAATGTTTCACAACTAGAGAAAATACCTCATTGTAGTCTATTCCTTCTTTCTGAGCGTAACCCTTCGCTACCAATCTAGCTTTGTATCGAATTTTATCCTTACGAGGAAATCCATCCTTTTTTGCATATACTCATTTGCACCCAATTGCCTTTTTGTCTTTAGGCAGTGTAACTAACTTCCAAGTTCCATTTTTTTGAAGAGACTGCATTTCTTCATCCATTGCTTGCTTCCACTGTACATTTTCAGGGCTACTTACTGCTTCTTTGTAAGTGGAAGGAACATCACCATCTACAATTGGAAGTGCATAGGCCACCATATCAACAAAGCGAGCAGGTCTACGAATCTCTCTTCGTGGCCTTCTATATGCAATTGAATCTTGTTGCTCTAAAGGTTCCTGAGTCAGAACCTCTTCTTCATCTTCGGTTAATTGAGAATCATCTACCTCTTCAACACTAGCTGGATCATCTTTAACCTTTTCAAGCTCCACCTGCTGCGGAGTACTACTGGTGTTGCCATCCTTTTGTGAATCCTTTTGTTTTAACATGACTAATTCATCAAAAGTCACATCTCTCTTGAAAATGATCTTCTTCGTGTCTGGACACCATAAGCGGTATCCTTTTACTCCACCGATTATACCCATAAACAATGTTTTCTTCGCTCTTAGGTCTAACTTAGATTCCTTTACATGATAATAAGCGGTGGAACCAAAGACATGTAAAGTATCATAATCGATAGTGAGTTTACTAGATCCACATTTCCATAGGTGTTTTACCCTCAATTGCGGTGATGGCAAATGATTAATCGGATAGCACGCATATACAACGACCTCGATTCAAAATTCCTTGCCCAATCCAGCATTGGACAACATACACCGAACTTTCTCCAGTATAGTTCGGTTCATGCGTTCTGCCACCCCATTCTGTTGTGGTGAACCTTTCGACCAGTCTGAGTTTCGACCATCTTCTTCCATTTTAGAAATATACTCAAAACTTCATTTTTGTTCTTCATCAAATACACCCATATTTTTTCTTGAATAATCATCAACAAAAGTAACAAAATAGTGCATACCTCCCAAAGAAGCTACTCTGGTAGGTCCCCACACATCACTGCAAACATAGTCCAAAATCCCTTTTGTATCATGAATTGCTGAACCAAATTTTACTCTTGTTTGCTTGCCCAGAACACAATGTTCAAAAAATTCCAGTTTGTAAGAATTTGCACCTTTCAATAAGTCTTGCTTAACCAAAGTCTACAAAGCTTTTTCACCGGCATGTCCCAAAGGCATATGCCACAACTTGGTTGCCTCTGAATCTGCATCCTTTCTCGAAACTGTTGATGCTAATCCAATAACTGTACTCCCTTGTAAATAGTATAAGTTATTTTTTCTTGTGCCTTTCATCATCGTCAGTGCACCAGCTACTACCTTCAAGAATCCATCTCTCATAGTGATTGTAAGCCCTTTGAATTCTAGGACTCCTAATGAGATGAGATTTTTCTTTAAACTTGGTACATAGCGAAATTTTGTCAAGACTTGGATTGAGCCATCATGATTCTTCAATTAGATTGAACCTATTCCCATGGTTTTACAAGCATTGTCATTGCCCATAAAAACAACTCCACCATCTAGCTCATTGAAGCTATAAAACCAGCCCTTATTAGGACACATATGATAAGTACAACCCGAATCCAAAATTCACTCATCTGATTGACATGTCAACGTCATGCCAACCAGACTAAATTCTGACTCCTCATCATGCTCAGCTACACATGCATCAGAAATAGCCTTGCCCTTTTGTAACTTAGGACAATTCTTTTTCCAATGCCCTTTCTCGCGACAGAAAGCACATTCATCTTTGGCAGGCCTACCTTTAGACTTGCTCTTTTTTCCAGGTTTGCGGCTTTGTAAACAACCTCTTGCTGTCAATACTTCTACAACTGTATCTCTGTGATCATTTTTATCTTTCTTTCTGGTCTCAGCATTATACAGTGCACTACATACAGCATCAAATGTAACACTGTCCTTCCCATGAAGCAAAGTGGTAGTGAGATGGTCATATTCATCAGGAAGCGAATTCAACAGCAACAATGCCTTATCTTCATCTTCAAATTTCTCATCCAAATTTAGCAAATCCGCTAATATTTTATTGAATGAGTTCACATGGTCATTCATCGACATGCTAGGTGCATACGTGAATCGATAGAGTTTCTTTTTCATATAAAGCATGTTTTCAAGGCTTTTCTTCATATATTTTTCTTCCAATGTCTTGCACAAATTCTTTGCTGATGTCTCCCTCATGACAGAGTACTTCTGATCTTTAGCCAGACATAGGCGAATAGTACCACATGCACTGTCTATTGATTTTTGTCCACTCCTTGTCATCCATCTTTTCGGGCTTTTCTTCAGAGCGAGATCCGACTCTTTGCGACATAAGACATCCAACACCTCACATTGCCACATACCAAAATTATTGGTACCATCAAATTTCTCCACTTCAAACTTTGCATTAGTCACAATAGTCCTTGCTGACGAAGACGACGACGACGCTTCTGCCATCTTTCTCAACCTCAAATAATCAATGCCTTCAACAACTATTCACACTTGAAAAACAGTCTCGATGATGTTTATTTCGCGTGAATAAATGCACCAGGAAAGTTCCCAGGAGAATGGAGGGGTCACAATGGTCCCACTTAAAACCCAGACTCCTTAGACTCTTATCCTCTTGTTGACAGAACTTTCCTAGACATGCAAAAATACACACTACTTACAATAAACTGTTCTCCAAGTACAAATGGTCGTATCTAGTACCGTATTTGTGAATAGTATCATAAACCTCAAGTATGAACCTTCAGATCTAATACCAATTGTTGTGCGGAAGCGCAGGTTGAGCAGATTACCAATTGATGGTAACTGTGACTTCTAGAGAAACTTAAATGTGGTGTAAACAATTTTAAAGAAAATTGACACAATAGTTTACGTGATTCAGCGTAAAGCCTACATCCACGGACAAAGACTGGAAGATAATTTTACTAACAAATGAGAATTTACAAATTGGAAAAAACTCACAAAAACCCAATACCCCAATACACCCAAATGAATTCTCCTAGCACTCAAGTGGAAGCTCTCTCAACTCTCTCAATTGCTTCACTTGTAATTGCTCTCTATTGTGGGATGCCTTAACAAATGAAGGATAATAGCTATTTATAGGAATGCATGGTAGCACTATTTTACCAAACCTTTAAAATTGTCAAAATTTGGTTGGTGATTACCTTATTTTTAGCCAAACTTTGAACAATTTGGCTTTGAATAATTTTGGCCAAACTTTGAACATGTGCTTTGCCAAACTTTGAATAATTTGGCTTTGAATAATTTTGCCCAAACTTTGAACATGTACTTTGATTTGAATTCTTCAACATTTAAATCCAATCTTAGTTGATAGAATAATAGTGTGCTTTCAAGTTCTATGGAAAATAACTCGAATATCTATGTTGGTGAAGAACAAGATTTTATTTTATCAAAGGTAGTTCAAAAATATGTTATAAAAAGATCAATGTTGAAAATATGCACTAAAAAAGATGAGATTTACTACTATTTTAAGACGTCTAATTTTTAATTGCAGGAAGTAAAACTATTTAGATGCGAGTTTATCAAATCAATTATGGTGGGGGTCTTTCTTTCCTACTAATTTAATTTTTCATTCTTGGAAAGGCTGCCATTTTAAATTTTGGTTTGGTATTTGGTAATCTTGGTTGAAATTCTGTTCCTGCAAATGTTATTTTGTGATTTAAATTATTTTAGAAATGTATAAATAATGAGAACACTACATGTCTACATCATTGGACTCAAAAAAGTCAAAACGCACAGATTTGGGCCAACATTGCAACGCCGGCCCGGCTGAAATGGATTATGAAAGTAACAGGCGTAACTTCCTTCCAACTACTCCACATGACTTTTTTATTTTTGAAGTCAAACGGCTAGCCTTTTTCCATCAGTATTCGGTATGTAGAAAGTAATCAAAATTCTCAGCTCTCGTATGCTCTCACTCTGAAATTTTCTTGATTCATCAAATGGAAAAAACAAGAACTCTTCTCCTTCTCTTAACTTCATCCATCATCCTCTTCAAACTCTACTTGTTCCCACCAACACGATCCCATGGAGATCTCAAGCTAGAGTCTGAACTTGAACTGACCAATCTCAATAATAACCACGCCTGGCCGCTTCTTTATGCAAACGATGTTGTGTCTTTAAATGGGAAGAATTTTAGTGAATTTATGAGCAAGAATAGGAATGTGATGGTGATGTTCTATGCAAACTGGTGCTACTGGAGTAAGAAACTAGCTCCTGAGTTTGCGGCGGCAGCCAAAATTCTGAAGGGTCAGGCTGAGCTTGTGATGGTTGATGCTTCTTTGGAGAAAGACTTGGCAAAGGAGTATTATATTCAAGGGTATCCAACTTTGTATTTGTTTATTGGTGGAGTGAGGCAATTTCAGTTTTTTGACGAAAGGACAAGGTGGGTGTTTTGTTTTTGCCCCCTTCTCTGTAGAAGCCAAATTTGTCAACTGTAAAATTCAATAAATTCATGAGATGTATGCATTTATTTTAAAAGATTTCGGACAAGTTGGTTTGTTGCAATAAATGAATATTAACGTGATATTTGTACTGAAACAGATGTATTGTAGACTTTGTTGTTGATGGCGTTGGCATGTCTTATAAAATTATAAGTCCTTGAATTGTTGGTACTGATTGCTTCAAATGGAAGACTGACATGGACAGCACTTTCTTTCAAAGTATGCATTGCTAACAGTGGTTATTCAAACTGCAGGGATGTTATATCAGCTTGGGTGAGGGAGAAGATGGCCCTGGGTACCTACAGCATTACAACAATGAATGAAGCGGAGCGTATATTGACAACTGAATCTAAATTGGCTTTGGGATTCCTTCACAGTTTGGAGGTACTTGATGATCAATAGATACTAGTCTCTTGTTTCATTCTCTCTAAAATAGCAGTCTTTTATCCCGAACTACATTAACTCAAACACATTGAGTTCTGTGTAGTCATAATTACTTGAGTTGAGGTACAGATACCATTTTGATTTTCTTACTTTAGTTCATTTAGTATTCAGTTTTAGTTTATCAGTTGCATTTACAATATTTGTCATAATAACAAGATTTGAAGAGCCTGGGCACCACAAGCTGCATATGAGCTTTAGCAAGTGAAACTCAGTTGTTGTAAAGCATAGTTCTCAATTACTATATTCCACTCAGTTTAGACATACATTTTGCATGTTCGTATAATTAATATCCATTTATCTTGCTTTGTTACTTCGATTCATTCTTTTCACTAGTTCAAAACCATGTTGAATAATCCTCGTGATTATCAGGGAACGGAGAGTGAGGAACTTGCGGCTGCTTCAAAACTGCATAGTGATGTTAACTTCTATCAAACCACTAGTGCTGATGTTGCAGAGTTATTCCATATTCATCCAAAAAGAAAACGCCCTACTTTGATCTTTCTTCATCTTGGAGCTGGAAAAGCCACTCCCTTTCGTGAGTTTTCTGGACTTAATGCTTTAATAGTTTCAATTTACAATTGAAATAAACTTAACTTTGACATTTTTCTTATTCTTCAGGTCATCAATTCACAAGATTGGCAATAGCTAAATTTGTAAATCACACTAAGCATCCACTGGTGCTCACTCTGACCATACAAAATGCTGAATTCATTTTTCAGGATCCAAGGAAACAGGTTATAGAGGGGCCTCTTCTTCTTCTTCTTGTATTAGGAAATTCATATTTTTTCTTTTAACAAGTCTTTTTATCTGTTCTCAGTTATGGCTCTTTGCTCCAGCATATGGTTCGGACAAGGTTATATCGACATTTGAAGAAGTAGCAAAAGCATTAAATGGAAAGGTAAATATGGCAGAATATCCTTTACTTATTTGAGTACCGCATTTCAAATGAGTAAACTTCATTGCTAGCTCAATTTTTGTTTGTCATGTATTGATACCTCTGCTTCCTAAACCTTTCTGTTTGTTCCATTATTCTTGATCTACCTTATTATATGCTTCCTTAGAAGTCCAAAATGAAAGAGGTTTCATAATGATTCAATATGTAAATGGAGAACATGGCAGAGGTCAAGCATGTGCCCTGACTTTGAGTTGAAAAAATAAAAAAAAATGAAAAAAAGCCCCATACTTCAGGATATGTATGAGCTCATCAGTCGAGCTTCTTTGAAAGCTTATGCTCCCTCCTTGACCCTTCTCTGCCAGTAAATACTACTAATTATACTGTTGTGGCTCCCGGAAGATTTTTAAATTTTTCTCTAGTAGTTTGTCAATATTATGTTCTTTGACTAGTTTCTCACTTGTCTCACTGAAAATGCCCTGAAAATTGTTCCTTGGTTTTCTCATTTTTGGCCTTAGTTTTGTGGAAGAAATTTCTGTTGCTATCCTGGAGCTGAAGCCCTTAAAGCCAAGACTTCTATTTTAAACCTCACATAAAATGTGCAGAAAAAAGCTAATTATTCTGTTTCTAAATAACTGAAGAAAGTGCATTAAAGACATTTGTACTAAACTTGTTTTGGGACATATCAACCATGCTGATGATTTACCATTAGAAGTATATTTCTATTCCTGTGTTCTATATTTTGTTTGCAACTGAAATCTCCTTCACAATATTTGCTTATAAAGATGGCATCTCACGTGTTAGCTAGGTACTTGTTTTGAGATTACATACCTCTCAAAAATCTAACCATTATTCATATGATTTTTTAAAGTTCTTTCAGCTTCTCCATGTGTATGTGGAAATGAACTCTGAAGGTGTTGGGAAACGAGTTTCCCAGGAATTTGGGATTAGCGGAAATGCTCCAAGAGTAAGTTCATTATGAACTTTTGTGAATTAAGGTCACATTAATGCAATGTATAATTTTACTCCTCCACATGTAGGTTATAGCTTACAGTGTACGTGATGCAAAGAAATATGTATTGAACGGTGAATTGACGCTCAGCAGTATTAAGGTTTGAATCTCTTTTATCTCTTAATAGTTTCGTTTACCTTTTCTACCTGAATCTCGGTTAAATTTCTGTTTTTGATTCTTTTGCAATAATCTTGGAGGAACCATGATGAATGCTCTAATCATATGATACTATGTCCTTGCTTTCATCTTGCAGTCTTTTGGGGAGGAGTTCCTTGAAGACAAGCTCTTGAGCCAGTCGGATCAAATTTCAGAGTCAATTCTTAAACTTCCATCACAATCTGAAGCTTCCTATCAACTTCGAACCCACGAGTGAATTAGCCAAAACTGGACTTTAAATGTGTCATTTGAAGTTGTTGGCATTGGATGTTCCTCTTGTGGAATATCTTACTCGTGAATAAACATATTGCTCATTAATATATCATAGTTTATATCTCAACTGGTGGAACTCGTAAGAAGCTTGATTGTTCCATCTGCCATTAAATAACTTACTATCTGTACCCAACAAATCATTTGAATGAAAATTGCATTTGAGTGGTATATTCTTATTGCCTAATTATGGATGCCAGATTTAGATGATTCATCCATAAGGACTTAAGATTCCTTTGATATAATGATATAAAATCTCATGACTGGAACCCATTTCCATGTGATTCAAAGAATTAACTTAATCAATCATCCGTTTTAATAATCAATGATTTCAATTGCATCCCGTAATATTTCTCTCCACAAGAGAAAGTCAAAACTTCAACTTCTGTCTCTTTCCTATGCTGTTCTGTTTCATTTTAGTTCTCCACTTCCTTCCTGTCTGAAAATGGTCATTTTTTTTTTAAACCACCAAGATGGTGGGAGTTAGACAGGACCCTAATATAAATCATGAAAAAAATATGAAATGCTTTATTTTTTCCTTTTAAACTACGAAAAAAATTATTGGGTCCATGGTTTGCCAAACAGCTATGAGCCCGCCCGACCATTTTCAAACAAATGAACAAAAATGTCAAAGCCAAAAATCGCTCTACTTCTCATCCTTTCAGTAATCTTTCTCACCATTATCTTCTACCACCTATCATCTCATCGTCACGTCAATGAAGAACAAGATTTTGTATACGTTGATATCTCTAAAGCTAAAGGAAGAATCCATGGCCGAAGATTAATGAGAGAGATGTGTAGTACTTAATGCGAAGAACTTCAGTGACTTCATTGCCAAGACTCAGTATGTGATGGTGATGTTCTACGCGCCATGGTGCCCTGGTGCCAGAAAGTAGCCCCGGAATTCGCTGCAGCTGCCACTCAAATGAAGGGCTTGGCGGCAATTGCAAAGTTTGATGCTGATAAGGAGCGAGTTACCGGAAAAATATGAAGTTCCGAGGTATCCTACATTTTATCTATTTATTGAAGGTTTATTTGGTATGGAATGTCTTGCACCAACCAGGTGAGTTTCTGCTTTCACTTCTATTTGGTAGGTGAGAAAAAGTTGACAATTAACTGGATACTTTTAAGGTGTCATAATTTCGACGAGTGTTCGGCATATATAGTTGGGTAACATTTTGTAATCGGGCAACATGGGCCTCTGTCGTCCAACTTCTCTAAGAGTATTGAATCTTGACTGTAACTCGATTTATATAACCAAGCACTTTGACAATATATCGATTATTCATAGAGAATTTGAAGTTGAAATGCAAAACGCTTAGCCAGATTTTTCTGGTTTTTGCTCCTGTAATTTCAAGTGCATCTATTAATAAGAAGCAGATAAATGTGGTAACCTCTTTAGGGCTATATAGTGGATACTACAAGTGAATGAATTTATATATAGATACAATTTTTATTAATCTGTTCATAAGATAAAACCTAGGTAACATATCCATCATTTTTAGTAAATATCATCAAGGTAGCCATCCGTGGAGCACAGAATTTTCTAAATTCATGAACCAACCGAGTTTTGCAGTGGCAATCATTCATATTTATGATGATAGATAGCTGCTACTTTCATGCAGCATTTCACATCATGCTCCGTTACCAAAGTTAAATATAGAGGTGCTTAAGTCAGTATTTGAGTTCAAATACTGACATATATCGATAATTTTAGTTCTTGAATCACTCAAATGAAATATTTTAGCTTTTCACTGTTACTGAGTTGATTATTTGGCCTGTTGTACGCGATTGAAGAGAACAGAAGGTATACTTTTTATTATTAATAAAAATAAAATTTTTTTTCCTAACAGGGTTCTGATTGTGAGGAGCTTGCTGCTGCCTCAAAACTGCAATTTGAGATAAATTTTTACCAAATACCTAATGTCGATGTTGTGCAGATTTTCAACATTGATCCCCCAATTAGAAGCCCTTACTTGGCTTTGAATGAAAGGGGGGCGGCTCGAAAGTATAAGTATAGCCAGTTTGGTTAGTATCTGCCACATCTCAATGGTTTTTTAAAGGCTTCGGAAATCTAATTAACTTGAACATTTACTTACCAAACTCTGTTCCCTGATCTGCTTGCAGGTGGTCAATTCACCAGGACTCTAATAGCAGACTTCATATTTAAGAACTAGCCTTGGATTGTAACAACTTTCACTAGAGATAACGCTCGTGTGATTTTCTCAGTCGAATTTTGAATATCTTTGTTCTTATAATAGCATGAAAATATACTCTCTTTTTTTTATTTTAACACGTTTATATATTTCTTTTGTGCGGCTTTGGATTTCTGCAAGTGCAGTTAATGATACAGAGAAAGTTCTATTCAAATTCGAAGTGGCAGTAAGGATTCTGTGACAGAGGGTAAATTTAAGAAATTATTAGTTGCAGTATTGCATTTTGGACACCTAATCCCAGTGCTAAATCAGTTCTTGATTACAACTCAGACTTACTGGGTCTAATCCTCGGCTTGCCTTATCCAAAAAACTAGTTGCAGTATTGCCTTAAGAAGTTTAGCTTAATTCTCTTTTTGCTGAATGTTACGCAGATATATTTTTGCTAGAAACTAAGTTAGAAATGGGCATTATCAAGGCATATGGTTATGATCTTACAGAAAAGTGATCTGCTGCTTAAGGTCATTCAGAAGATATCTTGTTCCTGATTAGTGACTGTTTTATGGCATTTGTGTCAAAAACTAACAAAATTTAGTACTGATTCTGGTCCCTTGCAGCCTCGTTTTATCTATGCAGATATGGGCTCCGAAGAACATCTTAGGAGAGTTCTTTCTTCAAAATCTGGAGTTACTAGAAATTCTCCAAGAGTGAATTGCTTCTCCTTCACCCCCACAGCCACATGTGAAGAATCCTTTTGATTTAAAGACTGCTTGTGCTAAAGTATAACCATAGTTCTCATGATGATAATTGTTAACATGCAGGCCATGGCTTATGTGAACAATAATGGTGCTAAGTACTTTCTGAATGCAGAATTGGCTGTAAGAATCATCATGGTTGGTATCCAGTTTTTGTTATCAGCAAATTCGCTAATTTTACTTCATTTTATCAATTAGCCTAGAAGATATGACCTACATGCACTCATATAAGTTGTATAATATTGCGATTTCTCTAGTGTTTTCTAGTGTTTGCAGAGGATTTCCTGCAAGACAAGCTTTGGAGGCAGTCGGTTCTCAGTCTTCCATTACATTCTCATTCCTCCATTATAACTTCATCTCTGATTGTGAATCAGCTGAAGCAGTGATGAACAAAAGGGTTGGCTATTAAAGCATGAAACTTTATCAATTACTTTTCACAGTCCTAGAATATGTTTGGTACATCGGATTTTTCTCTCTTTTTTAAGAAAACTGTACCGTCTAATAAGAAGGATAGCATTAGCTGGTGATGGATCATGACAGCACAAAAATATGAGAATGAAGCGGCAGCTTTTTGTTCTTGGAATAGCTTACAATTTCACATTGCAAAATAGGCAGGCGACTTTTACTATGTTTGTGACAATATCCAAGAACTAGAAGCTAAACTCAGCTATCTCAAAGTTAACGCATTGAACCTCAAACTATTTCTCTGCTCTTTCCTTGATAGTTTATTATTCTAATTTTCGAGTCAGCTTTCTTGCAGTATTCTCCTGTTTTCTTTCGCAGCTTTCACTATAAAACTTATCAATGTGTCTTGTTTTTTCTCGGTAGCCTCAATCACGATTAACCTTTCTCCAGTATTGAGCTGGACTTGATATTTCTGAACTCAGCAATCATGGCACGACACTCTAAACTTTGCTTGCTTCTTCTCCTATCTCTTCTGGTTTCTTTAGGCTCAACACAACCACCCCCTCCTGCAACACCAGCACCTCCAGCTCCTGCAACACCAACGCCACCTGCTCCAGCAACCCCAACACCTCCAGCTCCTGCAACGCCAACGCCACCAGCTCCTGCGACGCCAACGCCACCTGCACCAGGAACACCAACGCCACCTGCTCCAGCAACACCAACACCTCCAGCTCCTGCAACACCAACGCCACCTGCTCCAGCAACCCCAACACCTCCAGCTCCTGCAACGCCAACGCCACCAGCTCCTGCAACACCAACGCCACCTGCTCCAGCAACACCAACACCTCCAGCACCTGCAACGCCGACGCCACCTGCACCAGGAACACCAACACCTCCTGCTCCGGAAACTCCAACGCCGCCTGGTCCTGCAACTCCAACGCCACCTGCTCCAGCAACTCCAACGCCGCCTGGTCCTGCAACACCGACGCCACCAGCTCCTTCAACTCCAACGCCGCCTGCACCAGGAACACCAACACCTCCAGCTCCTGCAACGCCAACGCCGCCAGCTCCTGCAACGCCAACGCCGCCAGCTCCTGCAACGCCAACGCCGCCAGCTCCTGCAACGCCAACGCCACCTGCACCAGGAACACCAACACCTCCAGCTCCTGCAACGCCAACGCCGCCAGCTCCTGCAACACCAACGCCACCTGCACCAGGAACACCAACACCTCCTGCTCCGGAAACTCCAACGCCGCCTGGTCCTGCAACTCCAACGCCACCTGCTCCAGCAACTCCAACGCCGCCTGGTCCTGCAACACCAACGCCAGCTGCACCACCAGCACCCACAACACCAGCACCAGCTCCTCCAAGTCCACCGCCTGCAGACAATGCTCCTCCTTCAGCGAAGAAAGGGGGAGGAATGAGTGGTGGGCAGAAGGCGGGAACGGTGATCGGAGTGTTGGCGGGGGTATCAGTGATTGGATGTTGCGGTATGATGTACAAGAAACGTCGAAGTAATGCCAGAAGACACCGGCTTGGACATGCCACCAGGACTGGAAGTACAATGCTATAAGCAAAGTCTTGGGTGCCAGCGAAAATTTTCACGTGCATGCGAGAGGCAGTTCCTCTCATGAATTCCATTTGGTTTCTTTTTTGTTAAAAGTTGAATTTTTTTTTTTTTTTTTTTGGACACGGTTAAAAATTGAATTGTTAGAAAATGACTAAACCAATAAACTTGTTTTGATTCAGTTATATGTTACTAATATTCTTCCAAATATTCAGAAGTCAAGTACAGCTCATTCTCGACTCAAATATTGACGTAGCTCAAATCTCAGTAAATTGTAATGTAATTTTAAAAAAAAAAATGATCTAACAAAATTATGATTAAATACCTAAAATTGAATTTCACCTTTATTTCAATTGCGAGTGGCATAAAATTAAACCATTCATACCGTGAAACGAAATAAAATTAAATTAAGTACGGATGGATATTTCGACCAGTTGTTACATGAAACCCTTGTCTATAAACAGAAGCTCTACCAGGAGTCCAGGAGGAACAAGAACTTTTGGCAAGTGTTAACCATGGAGTTCATATCTTTCAAATTAATTATAGACCATAGCTGCTACAACCTCATTCTTTGTTTAATTTAAATTTATGAAATAGATACAGTATTAGTGAGTTATTTGATAAAACGAAAAGGGGTAAATGAGTCATAAAATAATTTTAGTAGTTAGACAACTGAGAAACATCGTGTTTAATGTTTTGGACTGTTTAGTTTCACTTCAGATTCTGTCATAAAATAATTTTAACGTACACGTATCATTTGTCGTGAAATGTCGACCAAACACGAAGACCGGTTCCTTGAGCAAGTCTTTCTGTCTCTCTGCTTCTCTTGATTCCGTACTCTAGCATTGCAGTTATTTTATTTGCTTGTGATCACAGTATCTCTTTATCTGCAACCCCATATTTCTTGCTTTTGCTCTTGTAATTCTATTACGTGGATCTTCATTTAGGTGCCACTATGTAACATTAAAAGAAATTTCTTCTTTTTTTTTTCTAATTATGCAATTCTTGATTGAACATTCTAAATGGATTTGGCTATTTTCGTCAACCTCTAAGCTGAAATGTTTTTAGAACTGGGTTTGATTAGTTAAGTTCACGTGTAGTTATCAATAAATTTGGATGTGAGTTTGTAATGTATAGTTATCTGAGTTGAGAATCTGTGGCTAATTTTGTGGCAATTTGAGGTACAGTAGATGATGCATTGTTTAAATAGATGCAACTGGTTTTGGAAATATCAAATTGGTGCCCGCAATATTTTGATTATAATGTTCACTGTGTAACTTGATTCCAAAATAAACAATCGATCTGTTCTTAGTATTCTTTATTTTAAAAATATCTCATTAAGTGATATAAAATGCGCTGAAAAAAGAAAAGTGAAAAATCTCTAATTTTATAAATTATAAAAACTTTAAAGATTTAATATAAAAAAATGGCATAAAAACATTACTTTATGCCTCGTTTTTCTCACATGAGTTGTATTGTATTTACATGTTAGAAGATGCAAAATGTAAAATTGAAAGTCTGTCAGACAACCGTGTGACCACCCCAGCCAGTTCAACTCGAGCTGAGAACGATCCTCTACAGTTCCAGCAACCCAAGGATCACTTAAGCCGTTAATCACGCTCTGATCACACGGTCACGATTCATCCACCAGACTTGATATCCTGTCTCCTTAGAACTCAAGGACACAGATGTACGATCCTATAGAACAGATCCTGTTCAAGTAAGGTCGTGGCCAATTGCTAGTGCATCGCAAAATAAGTATTCTTCTTTTATTGCTAAACTTTTCCATGTGGGATAAAAGGCCAAAAAGAGTCGAAGATTTGAGGCTCCCGTAGCCTCTCTTGGGCACGAAACTCTCTCCCTTTTGTGTATTTACCAACGGATAAATAAAAATTTTCCCAGCACCTACAAAGTCTACCAACCCAAAAAAGTAAAAACTGAAAAAATGATTGGATTATGAAGAAGAACAGAGGGGAAAAGGGTAGGTGAGTTCGGCCATTTTTTTATTAACTCAATTACCAGGCAACGACCCAAATTCATTAATCTCACAAACAAACCCACAGCAGCCACCAACCGTTTCCAAAATAATTACGTCACAAAAAGCTCAAATCTTTTTCCATTTTCAATCTCAATGGCTTCTTCTGTTGCATCGAAAACGTTTCTTGCAGCTCCCAGAACTGATGGGTCGTTTGGTTCCCTTCTGCCGTCGGATCTTCGACCACAACTCCCATCACCTAAAGTCCAAATCTCGATCCGCTCTCGTACCCCAAAGAAGCTCCGTGAGTTTGAGCTTCTCTCTCTTTGTGTGGAATGTTGTGTTTTCAGTTTTTTGATTACTTATGTTGGTAGTTAGTTTGATGTGTATCAATAACCAATTACTGATGTTTGAATATTTGGAATTCTTAGACGTTTCTGCCGATGAGCTGAAAGTTTGTTATTTTGTTAAGGAGAGTTTATTTACAACCAGAGTTTGCATTTGTTTATATGAAATTAGTATAGGCTCTGTTATTGTTACAGCATTAGTAACATCAAAGGATGTGACGGGAATCAAAAGGAACCATACTTCGTTGAAGAGTTATTGGTTTTTTAGCTTTTGGAAGAACCCAAGTTGGCAGATTGTTGATCAGTAATCATTATTATATATTTTTCCAATAATCGATGTGCTTGTTAGCAGTAGAATTCCAATTGGATCCGATTTGGGATCCTTTTCTTTATGAAACTTGAGGACTGGCATCTCCAAGCACAATGTTAGACAGTTATTGTCTTGTGGCAGTCAGTCCATGGTAGAAGATGTGCAAATTGAATTCATGGATTTGTGGACTTGTTTGTTATCATTTGTTCGTGCTAGTAGAAGATAAAAGAAAGCCCTGTCTCAAAGTTAATTTGATTTCTGCTCTTAGAGTCGTAGAGTATTACTGGCTTTAAAAGCTTTTAGTCGTCACATATTGGATACCTGCATAACAGAAGTAAAAGCGGCTGGTAGTACATTTGGAACATATTTTCGTGTTACAACATTTGGAGAATCTCATGGTGGTGGTGTTGGTTGTATTATTGACGGTTGCCCTCCCAGGATCCCTCTTTCAGAAGCTGATATGCAAGTTGACCTTGACAGAAGGTAGCATTTTGTTAACGCTGCTGCCTTTTGTGCTTCATTTTCCATTGTGTATTATCTAATGTACCAGCAGTCAAGAATTTAAATGGTGTCATACATTTAACCTTTGTGTTCCTGTTTGTTACACCATGTTTCATTCATCAATATGGTGTTAAAATTTTCCCCAAAAAGTTGTTCAAGGATTAATGTTTGGAATTCTGTTGTCCAGGAGGCCAGGCCAAAGCCGAATTACAACCCCTAGAAAAGAGACTGATACATGCAAAATATATTCAGGAGTTTCTGAAGGTCTGACTATTCAAAATATTTTGCCTGTTTATTGTTCTGTTGTATAAAAAGAAGCAAATACATTGTTTCTTTCAATTTTATAAATTGACTGTTTTATGACAAAATTACTGCAGGGGTGACCACTGGAACACCCATACATGTATTTGTACCTAATACTGATCAGAGAGGACACGTAAGTATTCTATGCCAGAGGCTGGTGTGAGCTTTTTTCTGTGTTAATTGCTCCGAAGGATCATTTTGTAGGATTTATTTTCATGCTTTCCAGTTACATTATATATTTTGTAATGTTAGCTTAGTATTCTGGGATGGCTTCATTTCAGGTCTCAAAATTGTGTATAACAAGAAAATATCTCTTGTCTTGTAGTCCTTAGGATTTCCAATTATATCCCTGTTTAATAAATGTAAGGCAATTTGGTTTGGAGATACTAAAATTATTAGGTGTCTATAGGCGAATCTACTGATTCATTTTAATTTTGGATCATACAATTTGATATTAATGCGTTTGAAGTTCATGACAGAACCACACATATGCCTGAGAAACACTTCTCTCAGTTGATGTGTGAATTATTGTTTTAATATTAGAAGGCCAATAATCCCATCATTCAATTTCCAGGATTACAGTGAAATGTCAGTAGCTTACAGGCCATCTCATGCAGATGCGACTTATGACATGAAGTATGGTGTGAGATCGGTGCAGGTACTCATTTCTAGAATCATCATAAAATGAAAAGTTTAAATTTTACGAGTTGGCATTTGTTGGCCCCAATTCATCTGATTTCAAAATGTGTAATTGAAGGGTGGTGGTAGATCTTCAGCTAGAGAAACCATTGGAAGAGTTGCACCAGGAGCTGTAGCAAAGAAAATTCTGAAGCAATTTGCAGGAACTGAGGTATGTCTTGTTTCTTGTGAATTGATGGTTGAGCTTCTTGTCAGTTTTAATTTTGTTGGCAATGGTTCCAGAATTATACAAAAAGTTGTAGTTGGTCCAGTACTGCTGAGATATTTGCTTTTTGCGTTTGATACCCTTTTCAAATTAAACAATATGCCAAAGTCGAAGAAGTTTTATTGAGTTAAGATACAATACTTGTAATTTTACCTCTCAATAGACGTTGGTATTTGGCTATTTGGAATTTGGATTTCCTAATTCAGTTTATAATTTTCTGTTTGTTGGGCCAAAAAACTTGGTGAATCTGCCAGCTAGTGAGTCTGTCATAGGCTTCTCTATATTTTCTATCAGAAATTCAACCATATTTTTGGGCATAAGGTGTACTGATAAAGAAATGATCTCTTATGGACTTTAGCTGTGGTTTCTTGTTAAACCTTTCCCTTAATGCTTGTGCCTTCAGATTCTTGCTTATGTCTCTCAAGCGCACAATGTTGTGCTTCCAGAGGACGTGGTTGATCATGAGATGTTGACACTGGATCAGGTATATAACTGATACTAAATTATAAGACATGCATTTTTGAAGCAGTAAAAATGTCATTGCAGATAGGCATGATGAAATATTTTGAGAGTAATGTTATAAATATTTCATCCCATTACATACATGCTTATTGATTATTCTAACTGCTTAAAAACTTGGTCAAAATATTTTTAGAGTAATGAAATAATTGCATTTATCAAGAAGTATCTCATCCCGTTACATATATGCTCATTGATCATTCTAGCTACTGAAAAGCTTGGTCGAAATACTTTAGTTCTTGATTTCTTAATGGTAAGACTGTTTTTGTGACTCTTCTTCTTATGGAAAATTCCTTTACTTTTTGTAAAGGAATGAAGGCTAAAACGCTCTGGAAAGCAGTGACAGCTCTATTTTGGGTAATATGGCAGGAAATAAATTTCGTATTTTTTTGGAGAAAAATGTGGATATACTAAAGAATTGTGGGATAGAGTCCGTCTTCTGGCTTCAGTTCTGCTTCAGTTTCTAAGAGTTCCAAGATTCATCTTTTTTAAAAAAAAAAAAAAATCTATATCCATTGTTCGGATGGTGTTTGGAGAGGTATAAAGACTGTTCTAGCCTTGTAGAGGGTGATTAGGTATATTTTATAGCAGAGAAAAATTTTAGTTTTTCACTTACTTTGTGGACTGCTGGTCACTTCACTATGTTGACTCTTTATCTTTAATTTAATTTTGAAAAAGAATGGTAAGACTGTTGTAGTCATTGGTTGTGTTAAAAACATGGAATGTGTTTTTTCATTGGGTTCTTTACAGGGTTAGGTACAGACCATTTCTCTGGATCCCTTTTATGATATTTCGTTATGAGTTCCTTATCAGCCTAATTATTTTCTGAATGTACCTTATCAGGTAGAGAGTAACATTGTCAGATGTCCGAATCCTGATTATGCTGAGAAGATGATTGCGGCAATTGATGCTGTCCGAGTGAGAGGGGATTCTGTTGGTGGTGTTGTTACATGCATTGTTAGGAATTGCCCTCGTGTATGCTCTATCTCTCTCACACACACGCACACACTTTGCAAATGTTCACATGCACTTTGTGTGATTATGTCCATGTCAATGTATACCTCAATTGTTGCTATTTTGAGATTTCTTCATTTTGTGGCTTTTATGCCTTCTGTGGATGCTCTGCTGAGGGTTGAAGTACTACTATAATTGTATGCCAGGGACTTGGTTCACCAGTTTTCAACAAACTTGAAGCCCAACTAGCTATGGCCATGATGTCGTTACCTGCTACTAAGGGCTTTGAATTTGGCAGTGGGTTTGCAGGTTGAGAATTTATTTGCTGCTTTGTATTATCGGCCTTCTCTTATTAATGCAGCTGGCTGGCAGGAGAATGCATGCATTTTCTTTTTAATGAAATTTTGATGAAAATCTTTGCAGGTACTTTTTTGACTGGTAGTGAACATAATGATGAGTTCTACACAGATGAATTTGGAAATGTCAGGACAAGAACAAATCGATCTGGTGGGATTCAAGTATGTGTTTACCAAAGTGATTTGTTTCTCTCATCGAGGAAGTAAAGTGTAGAAATGTGCTATACCCAGCAAGATTTTTATGTTGACTTGCAGGGAGGAATATCTAATGGGGAAATCATAAACATGAGGATAGCTTTCAAGCCAACATCTACGATTGGAGTAAGTTTGATCTCTCTGCCTCTCTCAACGAAGACTAACACTCATGTTGGCACCACATTGCCTATAGCCATGTAGAGCTTTTTGTTTTATACTGCTGCTATGGATCTGCATCAAGCCTGCTTTTCTGCTGTTGGTGCTTTTGCCTACTTGTTAATGCTCTATGTGGTTGCTTGATATTTTCACAACCACATCTCTCTCTATCCATCTTTGTTCTTGACATTTTCTTGGTATTACTATTAAGGAACTGGAGGTCATGAACCTTAACCTTGATATATGTTTGTCATAGAAAACCAATGGTGTCCTTTTTTGGCTATTAATAACATCATGAACACCACCTTGTTGACACGGGTCAGAATGCTTTTGCTTGCTTTCCATTTTAATCCTTTAACTGTGATTGCCATATAGTCGTAGTTTCTTAATCTTGTAGATAGTTCCTTTGATTTTGATTGTTGTGCCATGAATTGTTGTCCTACTTTCTGCTGCTCCTATTTTTGCTTCCTAGATTATTAATTCAACATTTTGAATAAAATATTTCATATGGGAGGAGTATTAATAAAAGAAGTGCTGCTAGTGCGTTTGCACCTAATATCATGTTTGAAATTGTTGTTGTCATATATCCTTCTTTTGAGAAATCAACAAATTGTCTATGTACCTTGTTCGCACCTTCCTGCTGTGTCAGTAAAATTTACCGTACTGCTTCCACTTCTGAACTTTCTATTTTGCACATAGCTTAAGATATTTCCCTGCTTACATTTTATATAAGCCTGTTTAAAGCAATTGTTATTAGATTCTTGAAACATTCATTCCTAAAAGCTTTTATGATTTGTGATACTTGTGCAGAGAAAACAGAACACAGTGACAAGAGAGAAGAAAGAGACAACACTTATAGCTCGTGGTCGTCATGATCCTTGTGTTGTCCCGCGAGGTATGTCCTTGTTTGATATATCTACACTTTATTTATTATCTAGTCCTCTCTTGATATCAATAAATTTTTCCTCAAATGGTTCTTGCAATTACTTATGTTATCTACGGAATCAAGAGATGACAGTATGTCACTAATCAGCGAAAGATATTTCCTATGGTTTCCCAAATCCTTGAGAACAGTTATCTGGTTTCCTGTGCGATGGCAATAAATATTGTATAGTGCAATAAAAGTGTGTTTATTTGTCACTGGATATCATATCTTACGGAAATTAAAATGATTAAGTTTGTTTTCGAAATGGAAAAAGAAATTCCCACTCACGTGTCTTCTTGGCTTTGTTGTTGATGCAGCGGTACCAATGGTCGAAGCCATGGTAGCTCTGGTGCTTGTGGACCAATTGATGGCACAGTATGCGCAATGTCATCTGTTTCCTGTCAATCCAGAATTGCAAGGACTGATGAAGTTGCCAGAGCTTGAGCCAGCCAACTCTCAAATGTGAAAGGTAACGAAGCAGCTAGAGCTGAACATCATTGCCACTACCCTCTATTAGATATTTTTCCAGTTAATGCGAGGCACTTTGGCATTGCGTATCCAAAATGTTCATTATTTTAATCTTTCATAAAGAGTGTGTTTTCGATGTAACTTATGATTAATTAGGATGTTACAACCCCGTGATTCCTTTGTGTTTTGTTGTATCATAAAAACACATAATAAATTATTTTGTAGAAGTGATAATATTTGCCATTATTTTATCCGAACCTCATTATTGCGGATCATTGATTTCGAAATTTTCATTGAGCTTAATAATTCGACAAAAATGTAAACAAAATATCAGGCTTACAGGAGTGGGTGTACAGAGAATTAGCTAGGAGTGCATTTAAGTCATTGTACTTTGTTATGTAGACAAACTACCCAGTGCTTCTGATTGTGAACTTTCCTCTAATCATTAAGGGCCGAATTGCAAATAACCCATTGATAATTCACGTCCTTCAACTTATGTATGGAGTTTCGAGCCCAAATTGTGATGGATGCTCGGTGGATTATTCAGCTATAAACTACCAGGTGGACTCTGTGCGTGTTCAAGTTCTTATGGGGACTTCTTTTCCCAATTTTTTTTAGTTGTGTAAATTTCTTGGATTAACTTGTGAAAGTAAAATTTTTTAACTAATGCTCGACAGATTTTTGTGCATGTTGAGATTGTTATATATCAGTAGATAATTACAATTTGGGGGAAAAAAACAAAAAGTAAAAATGAGGGTGAAATTCCAAGCCTTCAACTGTTTTGAACTTCTTCTGCTCAAACGGATGACAGTTACTTTGTCCTTGATAAAGTCACTCGTTACATGCATGATTGTTCAATTTTTCTCTCAAAGGAAGAATTTGGCAGCACGCGCTTGTTCAACAAACTTTTGCCGTGCTGAGTGTTCTAACTGGACAGCAACAAAACAATCTCTTTCATTCTCTTCCAATTCATTTTTCTGTTAAGCACAGACAAAGTAGCCGGTCTTGTATGTGTAAAAAAATGGTCAAATTTTTGCTGCTATCCATTACACCGAATTTATTTGCCTTTCATCTACTTTTAATCTACCGCCCTAATACTTTGACCTAAAACATGTACCCTCCTGCCTCCCTTAGGCTTGGCTTCTTGTTATAAAAGTTTTGACTCTTTTCAGTTTATTTTCTTGGTCCAACATCTAATCTTTCAATCCATGAGCATCTCTAGCTGTTGTTAAAACTTTTAAAGATTGGTAGTACAATGTTGGAGCATCCATAAGTAATATCATAATCATACAGTACAACAGCTGTATGCTACAGCCTGGAGTTCTCAATTATACCCTTTTTAATTTTAATTAACAATAAAATAAAATTAAGGTTTTTAATTTTAACTGACAGTGGAGAGCGTTGTATGTTACTTGGGGTTGCAATGCATGTAAAGTGTAAACATACACTTATTATTATAAACTAGCAAAATTTTAAAATGGAATTTTATCGCATCAATGGGATAAAAAGAGTTATGATACTGTCATAAATTCTTATTTTATACAAATTGATTTATCATTAACTTATTGATTTAATAAAAATATAAAATAATATAAACTAAAAAAAATTTAATTCAATTAATTTAATTATGTCACATTAATTTTTATAAAATAAATTTATATAAAAATTTATGAATGTATTATTACTTTATTTCAAAATCATCAATATGTACCAAAATAACAGAGAAACGCATAACCTTCTTTGGAAAGTAACATGTCATAATCCAAATACTCCCTTTGAAAGTGCCCAATACCTACATTTAGTTGTTCGTAAGTCCAAAATTACTGGGAAGCTGTCTTTTATGTTGGTTGCTTTTAGACCTTCTATTGCTAAGATAATGATGTTTTAAAATTAGCAAAACAAAAATTTTTAAGTGTTTTTTTTTTCTTTCTCCTTTTCTTTTATAGAGGTAAGTTGGGTAAAAGCACAAATTTATTTTTTTGACTGGTCAATTAAACAAATTAATAAAAATTAATCAATAAAATCTAAATCTGATGGTTAATTAAATAAAAATATTTAAAACCCACTAGCGAACTTTTTGGAAACATTAATTTTTTTTTTTTTACCATATTGTTATAATGTAAGAAGAGCAAAAATAAAAATTCAAATAATATTTTTTATCATTTAATTTCTTAGAGAACAGACTAATTGAAAGCAAACACAAAGGGTTTCCAACTACGGCACGTAATAGCAAATTACAAGCACCACTCCACACATGATTCTCGTTTTCTCTCATCATTCTCAAATTAATCGATTTCACATCATTTAATTGAATTATTCAATATTTAAATTAATTCATTCATCTCTTTATCATTATTTATAATATTTCTTGTTCGGCCACATACGATATCCATAAGCTAAACTAACTTTTAATTATTTCCCAACAACTAGACTCACTTTCATTATTCTTTGCGTGGTTGGCTGGTTGCTGCCTAAAATTTTTTATTCTCCTCTATTGATGATGATTTTTTTTTTTTCTTTTTCTTCTTACTTCTCTCTCTTTCTCTTTCTTTTTTTGTCTTTTTAAATTAACAACAACAATAATAACCCACCTTTTTTCCAAAAAAAAAAAAACCACCGTAATTTTCACCAAAATTAAGTTAGACTTTTAATTTTTAAAAAACAAAATTCAATTTGCATTTATCCTATATTGTTAAGTCGTTGACGGTGTTGCTTATCTTTTTTAAAATTAATTTATTTACTTATTTTATTACATATATAGAGGTTGATATAATAGGCAATGTCGTGAGTGTCTACACATAATTGGATGTATGTTGGTCCTATAACACACAAGTGAACACGTGACGTCGTTGAATAGATCGAAATATTATATATATGTTTGTGTGTGTGTATTAATTAGTAGTTATTAGTTAGTAATTAATCATGCAAACATACGTTTTATAAATATTAAAGATGGCGATATATAAAATAAATTAAGCACTGGAAAGTAGCGGAGAATCGACAAAAAGCAAGAGTCATTATCACTAATACCATTTTTTGTATTTAACAAGTTGTCTTGTCTTGATCACTTTCGCAAATCATAATCCTAATCCATTAAAGTAATAATAAGACGTGTGTGGATAGAAGAATAGTCTCTAATTCTATATAATATAACAAAAAGCTACTCTTTGATAATGAGAACCATAAAGTAGATTCCAATAACAATAAAGTAGGTTTTTCATTTTATATAATTTTATTTTTCAAGGACTAAAAAATAGTCGTAAAAATGATATAATACCATATAATGTGAGTAAGGACGTTTATCTTTAACCCTGTGAATAACATAAAGCTTTTAAATTTAATTTATTTATATATAAAAATTATCACCTGAGGTTTTCAAATATTGTTTTGAAGTTAGTCGTACTCTGATCTACATCATATTTTATTTAGATATCAGTGACTAACTTCAAATTTATAATGTCCGTGATAAATTTAAATTAAATATATATGATGTTTGAATCAAAAATTTTCTTCACTCAATTATTTATATAATTAATGAATGAATTAAATATGTATAATACTTTTGTAAGAGCTCAAACCACTGCTGTAAGTTTCTGATCACGTAGACAAAGGTGGAGTGATTGTATTTTAAAGTAATTGAGACTTATTAAGAGGGGAATAGAATGAGAAAGAAAGAGAAACGGGTTTAAAAATTTTATAATAATAATTAGATGATTATTAGGAGAGGACGATGCTAGAAGAATGGGCTACCAAACGTTGATATTAGAAAAAAAAAAAAAACAAAACAGTTTTTGTAGGGTGTATATGATGATAAGTATCCAATAATTCCATAATTAAATTGACCCAAGAGAAGCTGACAGAAAGGAACATACCCTTTCTACATATTATAAATTTGATTTAACAGGGACTTAGCACCCGAAAAAAAATGACTTTTAGCAAAATAATATAATTAATACTATCACCTCATCATCTAAACTAAACGATCCATATCGCTTTATTTCTATATTATTGGTGCCAGCATGTAAATAATCAATTATTTTATTTTTGCTTAACCAAAATTTAGTTTAGCAATATTATCATATAGCCACCGACAGATACAAATGAAGACATTAATTTTTTTTTTTTCTCCATGCGATGTGAATGATAATATTAATAGTATTTTTAGCACTTACTGGCCACCTTATATGTGAGTAGGATGGATCAAATTTAGTAGAAAGATTATGTTTGTTTAGCTCTAAACATCATAAGGCAGTTCATTAATTAGCTTGCTTACTGGCCATTATTGTTCACCACATCTATATTGATTAAAACATGTAATAATTTTTGTATTAAACATCTACATTGATTAATAATTTTTGTATTGTAGTAAAAAAGGGAAAGGATAAAAAGGGAAACGAAAAAGGATTAAAGGAGATTTTTGGTGGGATAGGACGGAAAGAATCAAAGACTAGGACATAGCTAGATAGGACTTTGACATAAATAAGATTACAATATTAAAAAATGTCCCCCAAAAAGAAGTTGGCATAAATTCACACAAGTAAAAGCACTTTGTAGGGCGTCATTTCACACTAGCTTTGTCATTAAAGTGGGAGTAAATGTCATATTTTTCATGCATGAATTAGAGAAATTTTGTGGGGTGCAAGTAAATTTTGATAAAGCCTCATTACACGGGGTAATTTGTATCTAATCGAGCTAAGTGGGTGTCTTGATTTGTTTGTTGACAAGATTTTTGAGGCAAATTGGATTCTTAATTGATTTGACAACACCCAGTGGACATTTTCATAATTGAGATTATAATTTTGTTAACACTAGATAGAGGTCAGCACCACCAACTCTTTGATGTTTGCCCAAATAATTTTTCTTTTCTTGGAGTTTTGGTTGTACTTGACTCGAGAAAATCTACTATAATAAAAGAAATCTTTACTCGCACATAAAATAAAAATATATTTCCACAAATATATATCACACTAGAAGAGTTTAAACACTCAACTTTAATAATGTAATGTAGTAAACTTCTTTGACCAAAGAATAATTGTCAAGATTCTTTGAAACATCCTCTTGATATTATTATTATTATTATTTTACAATGTTTGGATGGGAATCAAAAAGGTTTCACTAGTCAAATAACTCTTAATTCCTAATTTTCTGTTGTATTAGTTAAGTAATCACATATGTAAATCATTCTAATCTGTCATTCATTTCTAAATAGGTTAAGACAGTGTTTTTATATTATTATCAACTACATACAAAATAGTTTTGATCTTGAATAATTTTATATTTATCATTTATGAGTAATATTATATATCTTAATTTTTTTTTTATTTTAAATGATGTAATATTTAATTAATAAAATTAAAATAAATAAAGAAATTATTATTAGATCACCAATCTTCATCTAAAAGATCCTAGTGCTCCATGTGGAAACCGCAACAAAAGCTATTGCTGCCGTATGAAGACTAATGAAATGAGAAAGAGAAATCTAAGTTGGTATAAAGGGTAGGCAAAGACAAAGCATGCGCATATTCCATAAAGAATTTTCAAACCCCAGCCACGCACGCATCATTTCTCAACATCCGTTAACTACATATATAAGTTATAATCATTTCCTTATTTATATAGTGAGTCAATAAGAGACAAAGGAAACAATATATATTAACACGCAACACCCAAATTTCTAAATAGAGAAATTTAATTTTCTAATAAAATATAAGATAAAATAGATGGTTAAAATTTTCAATGCGGTGCATTTTATTTTATAAAGCACGAGATATAAACATCCGCATGCAGACAAAGTTAAAAATATTTAAAAAAATAAATATATTCTAATATATTAAAAGACAAAAAAATAATATATTAATATTCATACTTTTTTATTTTTTAACTCAAGATGTGCAAATTTTAAGAATAATTGGATCCAATAGTTTCGTAATATATATATATATATATATATATATTATAAAATAAAATATATTACATGAAAATTTATATTTTTTTTATTTTTAACTTATTCATAATTTTAATATATTAAAGATTCTGAAACATATATATATATATATATATATATATATTAAGGGCCACAACCGACTCCTCTTGATATTAAAAATGATTTACAAATAAGTTCAACAATTTTCTTGTTTTGAACAAACAAAAGATCATGGCAGTTTTCAAATCAACTAGAGACTAGGGGACCCCCCAATCCAGAGTAATCACTTGGGTCTTGGGTTTACACAAATTAAATAACAAAAATTAAAAATACATCAATTCCATATATTTCATAAGAAATACATGGTCAGTTCCTTAAATTACTACACTTTCTAAAATTAACCCCAAAAAAGGGGAAGGCACAAAAAAAAAAAAAAAACTATACTTTTCACTGGGTTTTGATCAAAAGATACTAGCCCCAGCATGAATGAACCCCATGAAGATGAAAATAAATAAATAAAATAACAGTTTGTTCACCCCACCCTAAAAAATATTTTCATTTTTTAAAATGAAAAGGGTCGCTCCTGAATTGTTCCTAAGTTTGACCTTGAAAAAGCTGATGAGGTAACACTAGCTTTTGCTTGGTTACTTATCAATGGCAAAAGGCAAAGTGGACACCACAATGCCTGTCCTCTACCAGGCAAAATATCCTACTCAGATCTTCCTTTCTCACACTTCTTTAGTTTTTACTCTACTTGTCTTTTTCACTCAATTCTCGGAGCTCCTCTTCTGTTCTTTGCCTTCACTCGCAAAAGTAAAAGCTGCTGCTATCGCACTTCAACTTTTCTTCTCCATTTCTTTTCTTTCCTTCTTTTTTTTTTTTAAATATATTTTTTTCACCCTGCAAAATTCAGAATAGGAAACAAGGGACTTAATAATGAATAATAATATCAAATGCAGACATGAACTATAAGCTGATGATTTTGAACACTTGGTGGCCCACAAAAATAAGATTGAATGTAGAAAGAGCAAGGGGTTGCTTTTGTTTGTCTGTTTAAAAGAGAATTCAAGAAAGGGACAATCTCCTTCTCCTCTACCTTAAGCAAGAATTAAGAATAAGACTCCAGTAAAATGCATTAAGGAATCACAAGCAAAGTGTAAATGAAATTTTAATTAAGCACTCAATTAAATAAACCAAACTTTTAATCTTTGAAGGAACAATATATAATAAAGACGTAAAGAGAACAAGAAGAGACATGGACACCTGCCTAAATCATGATGGATGCGTTTTAAGGACCTGAAAGAGAAATTTATGCGACGATTCATTATTACATTAATGCCCTTCTTCACCTGATCGTCACAAGTTCATTCCGGACCACGGAGATGCCTTTTGGCCACCCTTAAATGATTTGATTCTGTATTCAATGACCAAAACACCCTTTTGAGGGAAGGGAAGAGTCTCATGCACAAGTGTCGGTAAACCGACAACCTTGGGAGCAATCTTCCCCACATGAATTATTTCAGGAATTGCCTAATTGTTTATTGTTACTTAACAGCAGCAGCAGCAACCGCAAGATGTCACAAGGTTCCATCATTTGAATAGAAAAATGAAAAGACAAGGCGGCCCACTGATGGTTCACCACAACACTAACTGACAATTCTAATACCTGCTTGTGAGTCTATTGATTATACAAAGTCATCGAAGTTGGGCTGAAAGAAAAGTTAAGTTTGACAATAGACAGGTTACACAAGTGGAATGCATTCTGGATATATACCATAATGAAGAATGAAAGATCGAATATCCATGTTATTTATGCGCTCATTTCCTTTTTTAGGTGAAATTTATTTCAAATTTTCAATTGATAGAGACATTTCATAGTTGAAAAAATGAATTTGGATTTCCAAGAATGATGAGAAAAATCAAGTCTTTAAAAATATTAGTACTAAAAATATGAAAAAATCCTTCAAAGGACTCCATCGCATGGTCATAACGAAAGGGTCTACATATTATTTCCACTCAATTAGGGTCCACTATGATGCTTTCTTCAGATAAAATGGATGCATGAAAATATATAGTAAAAATTGAATACCTTTTTAGTTAAGTTTTGGAGGACTTGGAAGCGGCCTGCTTGAAAGCAACAGTGGGAGCTATTCTGCAACTCCTCCTCTCATGCTCAAGCACCAGTTCATTGGCGAACCAATCGAGTTTCTCAAAATTGTTTTGCTCTGCAATCCTTTTACCTCCAAAGAGCACTGACTCAACATTTTTCTGCTTCAACATTTCCTCAGCTGCTCCTATCAGCATCTTTACATTGCTGGGACTAGGGTCTATATCAACATTGTGTCCACACCGGCCTAAACTGGACCCGGTTGCCTGAGGTAACAAAATTAATAGAAAATCAGCATAATGCTTCCATATTTCAAACAAACTGACTTTAATGCAAAATTGGTCCACAATAAAATGCCTAATGCTTATACACATTACAACAAACGGAAAATAAGAGGCGATATGTATATGGGACTCAAAGCTACCAAAATTCAGCAGTTGTAATCAATCATTAGGTCTAATTACAGCCACATTTTCAACTACTTAGCCAAACCAAATTCAGTGGACCACTACAATTGATACTTAAAGTTTTAGTCTACAACCTCTTATTAATGCTCCACTTTCTCCTTTTTTGCACTTTACTCCACTATCAAAATGGTAAAAACTGTAACAGGAGAGAAAATTTTGCCCCAAAAAGGCATGCAAAATTGCAGCATTATCTACAATCCCGATAATTCTTTTGGGTCATTTTAACATTTTGTCTCACACATTCAAAGTGGCCAGAACCTAGACCCAAATTGAAACAAACTACCCTTCCTTTTTATAAACATTGGATGCCCAACATTAGGATAGTACAAGATGCCCAACGTTATGATAGTACAAGAATGGCAAACTCGGCGACCTTAATGGCACAAGAAGAGGCCTTAATAATAAAAGCTAACCATAATTATGGAAGCATATTTTCAAATCAATATATGAAGATCAAATGATCAATAATAATTGACAATTTTATGACCACTCATTGCACTCTCCCTACACCTAACAAATCCAAAATCCCCCACCTATCCAGCTAATCCCACCCACTTGAATGGCACAATATCCCCTCTTTTAAATTTTTTTGTTAAACATTTCAGAACAGGGTTCATGCTCTAAGAAAATTTTAGTCAAAAGTATATATCCCAATTCAATCCTATTTCTTGGGTAACATGGGTTTCAGTTTCTGCCGTAAAGAAATAGTCTGAAAGAAAATTTTCTTAAAATAAAAAAAAAAACTGCCAATTTACAGCTGAATTGAAAGCTAACCAAATCAATTTTCACAGACAATTCAGCAACTTTGGGTCTGGTTATGAAAGTGACTGACATCTTGACCGAAAAGATGTAAACCCATTAAGAACAGAACACGCTAAAGTGCACCGGGTGTTAACTTTGGTCAGCTGAAACAAGTAAACAAAACCACGGTAACGTCTAAGTTCTCGAGCCAGCTAACCGAAAACAGAAAATAAAAAATCCATTGTTTGACAGCAAAAGCAGCGCCCCCATAAAACAAAGAAAAAGAAACAGGTCCCCATTGCTCTAATTGGCTTTGGCTGCTGCTGCTACTACCGTGCATAGGTTTTACAGGCAAGGCAACTGAGGCCACAAAATGACTCCCATTATACGAGGCCTTATAAAACATGCGCCCCCTATTCAATGCCCATCAACCCCCGAAACATATCATCTCCTTCCCCAAGCTAAGACAATTGCCATTAACCCCACCAGCCTGGCTCTTATTGTCTCTTCCACTAATGTTAAACCAAAAATCCATTCTCCTATGAGCTGTAAACTCCTAAAGCTGAAATTGAGAAGATCGATCATTTTATAATTTTATGAATTAGGAAATAAATTGGTTGCTTAAAAGATTATGATATAAAAACACAAGAATCAGAAATGTTTTTGGTATGGGACCATTACACATACCTGAATGCGAACATAATTACTGCTTTTATACTGACCAAACGCTAAAGCCACGGCCTGGTCCACCGACTCGGCCGAGCCGTCACCAGAAATCCGAGCCATGGGTCGAGCCCAATCTTTGACCCGCCAATTCTTGACCTGGTCATAGTCATAGCTAACTTCTAGTAGCTGCCCCGTCCCCAACGACAGCACCAACAAGTCCTCGACTCCTCGCACGAATGGAAACTCTTGCTTGTTGTGCAGCACGTGCGTGATTGCTGCAGACGTCGGGTTGCTCATGGCCAGCCCACCATCAACCGCCACGCACCGGGTCTGACCGTCCACCGACCGCATTAAAATGGGGTCGAACAAACCTGGTTCGGCTGACGTGGCTCGACAGACCTCCCAGAGCCTAAAATCAAAGCTCTCCGTTTCAAGCGCGTCCGCTCTGGAAAACAAAAACGGCGCCGTGCTTGAAAGATCGTAACACGGAATCAGCACCGGTTTTAACGTATCTCTTAAAGTCAAGCTGCGGCCTTTCTCGGCGAACATCTCTTTCACGGCCTTCTCCAGACCGCCAGAGGCAGCACTGGTAGAACCGGAGCCCAAGCCGCCCTTGAAAATCCGTTTCAGAAAACTCCCCGAACTTGAACCCGACGACGACCGGTAAAACCTCTTGCCTTGATCAGCAAGAAACCGCCACGTGTCATCGGCCTTGAAAATCGGGCGCTCTTGATCTTTGGTGGCGAAAAGCATAGCCGTAAAGACACCGCCGACGCCAGTACCAGCCGCCACGTCGAAATAATCGGCGATTCTGGCGTTCGGATTTCCAGACTTGGACTTAAGCGCGTGTTCGAGGTAAGCTAAGGCTTTACCAGAGAGAATCCCACGCATGCCGCCGCCGCCGTCAATGCTGAGTATACAAATTTTGCCACGCTGGTTCTTGATAGACGACACGCCGTTCTCCGCCTCGGGTTTGGGTTCCATTGTCGTCTGAGGGATCTGTTTGGGAATCCAAAGCTTCTGATCATCGTAGCCGAACAAGAACTTGCTTTCCAAGATTGAAAAGATTTCGTAGCTTAGCTTATCCGTGTCGATACTCGGTTCTTGCATTTCCGAAGATTGATTACAAGCCATTTTATTTTTCTTTTTACTTCAAGATTCCTCCTCAGCAATAACTTGGATAGAATAATTTCAATTTCATTCCATTACTCCTAACCTCGGAATTGACGCAAAGCAAAAACAACCACTGTATCTTTCACTGAAGTTGAAGTAATATATATATATATATATATATACACATACACACAGAAAAGAAAAAGAAGAGAAAGAAAGAAAGAGAAGACTTTTTGTTCAATCAATTATCAATTCAATCTTCAACTTTCTCTGTGTCTCTTTCTTCTCTTTTAGCAGAAAGCACGCCAAAGCTAAGAGCTATGTTAAGCTAAATGTTAGCTATATCAATAAATATACACGTAAATGAAAAGATTAAAACCAACCAACCAGACCAGGCAGCTTGCACTCAAAAACAAAAAAAAAACTCGATAATAATAATACAAAAGCCAAAACAAGAACCAGAGAAAGAAGGCAAAGAACACAGCAGTTGTTTTGCAGAGCATGTCTGTTTTTATATACATTTTTTTCATTTATAATATTCTTTTTTGAAGAATTAAGAAATTCGTCCCCACAAATTTTATTATTTCTTTCATATTAGTCCTTATCAATTAACCGTTTTACATGTTTGACCATTATTAATTTTTTACAATTTTACTGAATGACCTGTCTGTTTGGTTTTGCTGACACAGTTAAATGACGTGGACAAATTCTGGATAACTGATAATTTTTGTAGAGATATATATCTGTTAATTTTAATAAATCCGACCGTTTTGGAGTTCAAAGCTGTGATTTTATATTTTAATTGTCACCCAATAGGTGACCGACGGTTGTTCAATCTTCCTCGATCTGATGGCCCATATTGTTTGTTCAGTATTGGTCCGTGATCAACGGTCCAATTCCAATATAAAAACGAAAATTACTTTTTGTTTATATTTTTAATTTTTTTACAATTTTTCTCCCGCGCTTGTGGTTACGCGTGGACCCCCTTACAATTTTCCGTCGGCAAGACGACTGGAGACGCACTAATTATGCTAATTTTTTCGTAATTTTCTGTGAAATTTTTTTTTTATAATTAATTTAGAAAAAGAAAATAGCTAAATTGTGGGGTCAACTTGACATTGATGCAAAATGTGTACGTGCTGACGGATCATATAAGTGGGTCATATCTTATGGCAGTTCACAAAACAGACTTTTTCTTTCTTCAGCTGAGTAATTTTCTTTTCTTTTTTTCTTTTTTTTCATAATCAGAAAAAACACGGTGTCCCGGAGTCAAAGCACTAGTAAACAATCAGAAATTCAATTAAAATGATAAAAATCTTCTATGTAACTGTGTAGATTGTGCTATATTAAAAGATTTTTTTAATGAACTTGTTATTTAAAGAGCCAAATTAATATACACAATTTACTGTATCATTAAATTGATAGTATATCAATTTTTTATTTCATCATTATTAGAGAGAGAGAGGGAAAGAAATATTTTTACTTTTTTTTTTATGCAAGAAATATTTAATTAAAATAATATATTTTTATTTTTATTTGAAAACTATGTTAGAATAGAGTTTTTTTTTTCACTTTGAGAGATTATTAAGTCTTTTATGAAAATTAATATACACAATTTACTCAGTACTACTTTTATAATACCTAATAACCCTTTCGTACCATTGCTTTATAATATTACCTTAATTTTTAATTTTTTATTCATTTTTATTATAAATTAAATTAATCATATGAATTGAAATTATAATAAAAATTTTAAATACTAAAAAAAAGAAATATAATTTTTGGTATAATTAAAAAATTAATAATAAGATATTTTTGTACTTTTTTGTTGATATATATATATACACACACTTATTTCTTAAACTAATAATAATAAAAGATATTTTTGTACTTTTTATAGTTTAAAAAATAATTATATTTTTATAATATAAAATTTACTTCTCATTCAAATATTTTTTCTTTGAGATAAAATTTATAAAAATTTATTTTTCTATTCAATTGTAAATATCTAAAATATGACATAAATTATAAATATATATATATATATATATATAAATTAATAAAATTTTAGACTTTAAATATTTAATAAATTAGTGCTTTGTGTATAAAAAAAAAAAAGATTAAGATATGGTATTGATATTCTAGGTACATATTCCCGAACTATGCAATTAAAAAAGGGTCTTACTTAAGCCAATCTAAAAAAAATATGCTTCCACTATGTCAATATAATTGTAAAATGATAAACTCGTGGCTAGCTATTCTTTATTTTATTTGGAAATGGTAATTTTGGGGAGAATGGGTAAACGAATGGATAAGGGAATAACAGAGGGGTGGGCAAATTTGGGTTTCGGTCGACCCGATTGGGTTTCGGATAACTCGGGTTGGTAAAAATTTAACCCGAACATATAATCGGATCGGGTCGGATCGATTGTTTTTATATTTTTGAGTATTTTTTTGAATTTTCGGATTGGATCGGATTTGATCCGATCCGATCGGGCTGGTAAAATTTAACCCGATCGGGTTATAAGTATCATCTGAATCCGATCCGAACTCAAACTTTTCTGATCAGGTCGGGTCGGGTGAAATGCCCACCCCTAGAGAGTGGTGTTGACACGGAAAACGAGGAGTTTTGACTAAAATTACTAAGAATAAGGGCAATTGCTCAAAACTAAGTGGACCGTTGTCTCTGTAATTTTTAGGAAGCAATCAGAAATAAAGTCTCCCACAACAACATTGTTGAAATTTCTGATTCTCTGTTTGGGTAAGGCTAGTCATGACGTGAGGTCCTCTTCAATGATCAACTTCATATATTTGTGAAGAAAAATTTTATTGACACTGTCAAATATTCCTCAACAGTTTCATTTTCTGCCTAAGTTTTGTTCCAACAATAAACGTTTGAGTTAATGCCCACCTTGTCGTGGCTTTATATATATATATATTTATAAATATATCTCATACATACATACTTTGATTATTTTATTAAAATTAAGAATAACTAAAAAACTAAAAATAAAAAAATTAATTTTTAATGTATTAATTTTTTTTTATTTTTTAACTTATTATTAACTTTAATAAAATTAAGGATCCATAATTAAAAAAACTTACTCATATGTATATATATATATATATATATATATATATATATGCTCTTGGGGCAATTCAGTCGATGGATTTATGAGATTTAGCGTTTAGCTGCATTGAACTACATCTTTTTTGTGAGAATTCTATTCTTTGTTGTTCCATGAGTTTGTATTAATCTTTTCAAACTTTAAATTATGTCTTCATCTATTTTAATTTATTTTAATTTAAAAAATAATAATATATATAATATATACATAGAGAGAGAGAGAGTAGGCAGCACAACTCCATCATAAGCTACAAGACTATGTATACTATTGTGTGTGTATATACACGAATGTTAAAATTTTGTTAAAGTCTATCATTATATTATTAAATTATATAATTTAATAATTTTTATAATAAAATTCAAGATTTTAAATTACAAGAACACTCTTTTATATATATATATATATATATATATATATATATATATATATATATATATATATCAAATTATATATGAGAGTGTATATATGATTTTCTGATACCAGAGAGGCAAATAGGATGGATGGATATATATATATAATTTGGTATTGAAATAATTGAAAGAGCCTTTGAAGAATGACACCCATCATCTTAGCTCCATTCATTTGGTGGCAAGTTGTGGATAAAATGATAAGACTGGTGCATCACGTCAACAAGTAATCAAATTTGTGTCCTTAAACCTATACTTAACAACAAGAGTTTCTAGGATAAATTTCCATCATTTTACAAAAGTGCTCGTGGGATAAATTTCGCCACACCCTCATCATTTATTGAAAATTTTCAGCAGGCCCCAAAGATATACACACAAGTCTGCATCTTGTTCTTGTCCCCACACCTTCGTTTTCCATTTATTTGAACAGTTGACGACATTTGACCGATCACTGATGAACGTATATATTTGTCCCTTGTAGAATGTGATGTCGGTGTGAAAAAATAAAAGTGCCCTTAAATGATAAATAGTATTTTTATTTTAAAATTTCTAGTGTGACTGTTGCAAGAGAAAGGTGTTAGACCAGATCCACAAAATTCGTGGGATTCAATTTTTATTGCTCGTGAATTTTGCTTGGTGATATATAAGTAAATAAGGATTGGTCGGACTAGTCACCATTCTCGTCTTAATAAGCTCACCTGGATAGCAGTTCGAGTTCAATTTTTAAAAATAAAAAAAGAGTTTAAAATTATATTTAGACTTATTTACCTTCTTTTCTTTTAAAAAAAATTAAAAATAAGGATTGAAATTTGAAATTGAACAAATGAATAACTCGATTGATTTGTCTTCTTGTAATGGAAGTAAAGGTCAAGTCCAATTTTGTAGATACCTACGGTTAAAATAGTTTTTTTTTTTTTGACATTTTCAAACTTATGAATTCATAAAATTTAAACTTTAACTTTGAGAATTATAAAAACTCTCATTTTAATTAAAAAATTAAAAGTCTAAAAAAATATGTATAAGTGATTTTATTATTATTTAGTTAGTACCATTAAATTTATTAAAATAACTTCTACAAACTCATTAATCAATAAAATTTTAAGTAGTCACAACTTGTTGTTTTGTACTTTAGCTACAGGAAAATAATTTTTCTAAATCCACCAATGTAGTAAATGAAAAAGAGTTAAAAGGTGTAATAATTGGAATAGGACTAATGAAATTATGGAGAAATAAAGAAATCTAAAGGATCAAATTTAAGGATTTAACACAAAATGTAAATTAGAGATGCGTTAAGAACTATATATATATATATATATGTTTAACCTAATGAAATCTCATTTTTCAATAAAGGAAACCAATAATAAAGAATTTAACTAATCTCAAATACTTTTCGATAATTTATCAATGACAAAATAAAGACAAATATTATATCTTAATTTTTTTCCTCCTAACACTCTTTATTTTTGAATAATTGATCAAATGTATGATAATTAAATTAATTTTTTAATAATTATACACATGTAACTAATAATTAAAAAATAAGAAAGAGTAAAAATAAAAAATAAAAAGAGAATTCTAGCCCACAAAACAACCACAAATTTTGTTAGGCAAATAACAACAAACCAAACTTACCATAATTGAAGTATCAACCAAGCAAAAAATGGGGGCTGCCCAAATGGTATGCACAAGGCCTCGCACCTGCTGAGCATATTCACACAAGGCCTCTTAAACAACCTAACGTGGTCATGCATGGCTGTCTAATCTCGTGCAGAGAGAGAGTGAGAGAGAGAACAAATTGTTAGAAAAATAACATTAAAATATATATATGTTTTTAAAGTCAAGTTTGAGCTAGACGTTTATTGAAGAAATATACTTGCAGGTATTATCTGGAATCTTTTTCGTGAGCTTTTCGTAATGAATCATAGAACTCTCAAATTGGTAATGGAGTGAATGAGAATTTAGATATCAGAGAGCATCTATTGATTTTAAAAAAAAATAAAAAAAGATTAAAGGTGATTTTGCCATTTTATTTTTATGCACCAGAATTGAATTGAAAATAAATCTGAAAAGGGCAACAACATTATCATTATTGAAGTGCTGTTAAAGGATGGTTATGGCTGATTTTCAAGGAAAAATCCAGCTTAATGTTACAAACTGATTAAAGGCAAATAAATGCGTTTGTTATATATTTTATTTCAAATGTTTAATTTAATAGTTAATCTCCACAAATCCTATAAATTGACTTCCAATTTCATTTACAAAACACACCAAATTCAAATGATATTTTCTTCTTCTCCCTTAAATAAATTTTCTCTAGCATTAGGCTTCCATGTAATGGTGTTCAATAGTCAGTTTGAAGTTTACCATAATAATAAGATTGTGCTACTAGACTATTCGAATCTATTGTATTATATGAGATAAATACTAATGTAACTTAAGCACCACTGAGAAGGTGGTGAATATTTTTTAAAAAAACTCTAATATTATCGACATGTGATTTCTTAATTAATTAATTATATATCATTATGATTTATAATTTATTAATGCTTTTTCAATTTTACCATACTTGTAACAAGTGTGTAAGTAGCTTATAAGTAAGCTTAAGTACTATAAAAAAATTCTTTCACAAACGTTATACATTGCCTAATGAGTCTAAATTTTAAGTGGAATCGTTTGTGACTCTTCTAATCTTTCATAAAAACTTAATTGGTATATTGGTGTAGTTTTTTATACGACTTGAACTATTATATTTCACTCTTTAATAGTGATTTTGTAACACAAATAAAAAAATATTTATTTTGTGATTAATTAAAAAATAAATAAATTATAAATTATAAATATCTGAAAGTAAGTTAAATTTAGACTTAAGATAAAAAAAAATAAAAAAAAAAATCCCTTACAATAAATTTGAGAGGAAATCGAAAATTGCCAATAAATGATAAGGCCGGTGTGAAATTTACCCTTAATTTTGTGAGAAGCAATTTTCTCCCCACTGGCCCTACTGCACGTAAACACGTTGCTAATGATGAGAAAGTTCAATATATAGCGTTGATTTCTCCAAATTTAATAATTTGTTCCCGGTTTACAAATTTTCTTTCTTTTTCTATATTTTTTAATTTAAGTAGTTGTTAGCTAATGCTTGTTGCGTTGCAAGCAGCATCCAACTTAATCACAACTAAAAATATTATGAAAAGCACTCTCGAAGAAATTCTTTATTTTATACAATAATTTATTTGGTGGTCATATCACCTTGCATTCACATGAAAATACTATTTGATAAGACTAATAGTATTGGTTTAGGGAAGATTTATCTGGAATGATCAATTAATGCACTAATTGTGGGGGAAGGGAACCTTATGATTAGAAATAATACCTTGCCAAATTACAAAGCAAGCAATATCTGTTCAGGGGATGAAAGTGAGAAATTAGCTTCAAGTTTTCTTTCTTTAAACTTTTTGACATAAAAAATTCCTTCTTATAATCCAAAGTCAGACTATACGTACAAAAGATGGGAATAAAACTAGGTTTTTTAATTTTTTTAATTAAAATCTTTTAGGACCGATCTCATACAACATATAAGAATTAAGTAATCTAGAAATTCATACCTTGATGTTTTGAGAAGATGAACAATTGAGAGTTGTAGATTCGTTTCCAAATGATCTTCCAGGCTATGACTCAAGTTTGATCAACACTGGACGTGTGGACGTTTGTTTCACCACTCCCCAATTGTGACTGACTCCTCTTAAATGTCTTCTTTATTTTTCTTAAAATCATTGGGATTCTCTTCTATCTTAATTTAAGAGAGTAATGCTCATTTTATAATATCTTATGAAAAACCCTAGTATGTTAGGATTATGATTTCTATTTAAAATAGAATCCATCTTTTAACTATCTCTCCACTTACATAAAAGTGGAAGGAATGTGTAACTAACTAGGAGACCACCTTGTAAAATATTATAAGTCCCCATTTACACTTGAATATAACATACTAGATCTTAAAAAATATTATAATTATGATTTTCATCTAATATGCCAGTTTTTCTTGCTTTTGGGTCTAGTGATGATGTTGTCAATTAAATGAGCTAACCCGGGGATCATTTGGGAACATACAATAATGGCTACAATAATTAAATTTGTAATTAAACAAATATAATTATTTAATTCTAATTCTACTCCACTATAAGATTGGAACTGACCTCCATAATTATATGCTCGAATATAATTCGCCCAAGCCACATTGATTTCTTTACTGAACAATCCTTTGTACCACATCGTTAATTTAAATTGATATCTCAACTGTCCAATCAATTTAATTACATCTTGTTCCTTGATACTTACTGGTTTTCTCTAATGATCATTTCAACATACTTATTTATGTTGAGACACTCTGGCCAGAGAATTCTATGATCAAGTACTGAAAACTCATCAAGAGATGTATCGTACAAATTCTATATTGTTAATCTATAATTTCAATACTCGTAATTGCTCCCACCAAGATACCGAGTAATCTAGACTACATGTGTATGTCATGCTCATTCGTAACTCAAATGAAATAACAACTACAATCATGAAATCATAACTAACTCAAGATTAAGATTACAGAAAATCAATGTCTATGAGATTTAATAAGTCTGACAGTTATTACTAGGTTAATTAAATCTCATATGTGATCCAGTTCAATGTAGACATATTACATCAATAAATTCATACATGATTAAGACAAATCACTCAATGAATTTATTACAGTCTATACCTAAATAAAGTGCCCAACTTTATTTATCAACTGCGAACTTATTTTATTTAATCATAAGATAACTTGTATTTATGTTTTCTGCAAATCTACATAGTGATCGCATAAATACATATAATATGATTAAATGGACTTTACTCAAAATATTAATGCAATGAAGATACATGAATAAAATACCTCATTTTATTTTATTAATCAGAAATATTTATTTATTACAATAAATATAAATATGCTTTAAAGAGCATATTTTTCCAACAATCTCCCACTAGCTCAGAGCATATTTGGCATCTCGCGCATGCCCATGGACTTTAAGTGCAAGTTAAAAAGTTTACCAGGGATGGCCTTAGTAAAAGGGTCTGCCAAGTTTTGCTGTGACGCAATCTGGGTAACTTCTATATCACCTCTCTGCACTATATCCTTTATAAGATGATACTTCATTTCAATGTATTTTTGTTTCTTGTGGTTCCTTGGTTCTTTTGATTGAGCCGCTGTACCACAATTGTCACAAAATAATTTAAGTGGTGCACTTACAGCAGATACCACCTCAAGATCTTGAAGGAACTTGCGGAGCCATACTACTTCTTTTACAGCTTCTGATGCAGCCACATATTCAGCTTCTGTTGTGGAGTCTGCGATACAGGATTGTTTCACACTCCTCCAACTAATAGCTCCACTTCCTAATGTAAACACATAGCCAGAAGTAGACGTTTTAGAATCCTTATCTGACATAAAGTCAGAATCAGTATAACCCACTGGAGTAAGTTCATCACCAGAATACACAAGCATATAATCCTTAGTTCTTTTCAGATACTTCATTATGTGCTTGACAGCAGTCCGGTGTTCAGGTCCAGGATTAGATTGATATCTGCTAACCATCCCAACCGCAAAACATATGTCTGGTCTAGTGCAAAGCATGGCATAAATGAGACTTCCCACAGCTTCGGCGTAGGGAACTCGTCTCATTTTCTCTATCTCCTCAGATGTTTTAGGTGATTGATCTTTAGAGAATGAAATTCCATGTCTGAATGGTAACAAACCAGTCTTGGAATTTTCCATGTTAAATCTAGCTAATATCTTATCGATATAAACCTTTTGAGATAATGCTATTGTTTTATTCTTCCGGTCTCGTAGTAACTTGACACCAAGAATATAACTAGCTTCTCCTAGATCTTTCATATCAAATTATTTTGCTAGCCAACTCTTTATAGTAGTCAATACTCCTACATCGTTTCCGATAAGGAGAATATCATCTACATAAAGAATTAAGAAGGCTACAGATTTTCCCTGAATTTTCTTGTACACATATGGTTTATCAATATTTTGAATAAATTCAAACGATTTTATCGCTTGATCAAATCTGATGTTTCATGACCGGGATGCTTGCTTCAATCCATAGATGGATCTCTGTAACTTGCATACCAAGTGGCTCTTTTGTATGAATCTATCTGGTTGCTGCATAAAGATGTCTTCATCAAGATGCCCATTAAGAAAGACAGTCTTGACATCCATTTGCCAAATTTCATAATCTAGCACTGCAGCAATAAAGAGCAGAGTTCTGATGGATTTAAGCATAGCAACCGGAAAAAATGTTTCCTCATAATCGATTCCCTCATTTTGAGTGAACTCTTTGGCTACTAATCTTACTTTGAATGTTTTTATCCTTCCATCTACTCCTCTTTTCCTTTTGTAGATCCACTTGCATCCAATAGGTTTTACCTCATTTGGTGCCTCTACAAGTTCCCAGACTTTATTGGAATACATAGAATCCATTTCTTGATTTATAGCCCTTTTTCCAATGTTCAACATCACTATCTATTAGAGCTTCATTGTAACTAGTGAGATCTTGTACATGTTAATCTGAGATTGCCGTATAGGTTTCTCCCAATAACATATATCTTGCTGGTAACCTAGTTACCCTCCTACTACGACGAGGTTCTAAAAATGATGTCTGTTCAGGGATAATCCTTTGTTGATCAGATTGTTGCTCTTCGTTCTGTTCTAAAACAGGTGTTGAAAGCTGAGTATCAATTTGATCACTTGACAGTTCTTCAAGTATTACTTTACTCTTAGATCTGAAGTTTTTCATATAGTATTCCTCGAGGGAAGTAAAATATGTGCTCACAATTACCTTCCTATCTTGAGGACTATAAAATAAACCTCCCCTTGTTCCTTTGGGATACCCCACAAACATGGAAACCTCAGAGCGTTAATCCATCTTGTCTGCCTTTGATTTCAGCACATGTGCTGGTGATCCCCAAATACGAACATGTCGTAAACTTGGTTTTCTACCTGACTATAATTCTATTGGGGTTTTAGGCACTGACTTAGATGGAACTAAGTTTAAAAGGTAAACTGCAGTTTCTAGTGCTAGTCCCCAAAAAGAGATAGGTAATTTCGAATAACTAAGCATAGATCTCACCATATCCAAAATAGTTCTATTTCTTCTTTCAGCTAACTCATTTTGTTGTGGTGTTCCTGGGGAAATCGACTGAGATATAATCCCATTTTCAACCAAATACTTTTTAAATTCTCCGGAGAGATATTCACCACCTCGATCAGATCGAAGTTTCTTTATATTCTTATCTAACTGCTTTTCTGTCTCAGCCTTATATTCTTTGAATTTCTCAAGAGCTTCAGACTTATGACGCATCAGATAAACATAACCGAATCTTGAGTAGTTATCAGTGAAAGTGATGAAGTACTCATAGCCTCCTCGAGCTTGTACATTGATTGGTCCACATACATCTGTATGTACCAATTCAAGTGGTACTGTTGCACGCACTCCTTTGGTCAAGAATGACCTTTTGATCATTTTTCCTTCTAAACAGGATTCACAGAGTGGTAATGACTCATTTTCTAATGGACACAAGAGCCCATCTTTGATAATTCTCTGTATCCTATTTTGGTTTATATGACCTAAGCGTAAATGCCAAAGGTAGCATTGGTTGGAAGAAATCTTTCTTTTCTTAGATAAATGCATATGCTCATTATTATCAATTATTGTGTCATGTATAGAAAGGATCATAGGACTCAAATAATATAAATTATCTTCCAATGTACCAGAACAAATAAGTCTATTATTGTAAAAAATAGAAATTGATAATCCAAAATTTACAGTATACCCTTACTTTGACAAACAAACTACTAAAATTAAATTCCTCTTAATGTCTGGAACATAAAGACAATTATTCAAAACTAAAGTCTTATTATTGAAAGATAATAAAACAGATCCAGTCTTTTCTACTGACACGAATTGTCCTGTCCCAAGCTGCAGCTTTATGCTTCCTTCACTTAATTTCCTGGTTTCCTGAAACCAAAAAAGTGAATTACAAATATGATTAGTTGCTCATGAATCCAACACCCATGTGTTAACTGGATTCTGAACTAAACAGAGCTCAATAACAAAAAGATTACCCATACCTGATTTTATAATCTTTGGGCAATCCTTTTTCCAGTGACCCTTCTGTCCACATTTAAAGCACTTGCCTTTAGGCTTGCCATATTGTTTTGTAAACAATCTCTTTTTCCTAGGTTTCTTTTTTTTACCTTTGCCTTTTGGCTTAGGCCTAGAAGAATTATCTTCAGCAATATTTATACTTCGCAGAGATTTCTCAGCACAATAGATCTCTTCAGCAGAATGGAGTTCGTTCATCAATTCTGTTAAGGTCATGTTTCTTTTGTTCATATTATAATTGACCTTAAACTCTTTGAATGTATCTGGTAGAGATTCTAGCACCATATCAATTTTTGTGTTATCATCAATTTATGCTTCCTAAATCTTAGCTTCATTCAAATAGTCCATCATTTTGAGGACATGATCACGAACTCTTGTGCCCTTCTCCATTTTACTATTCATAATACCCTTCAATGCTGCTTGTCTCGCAGAGCAAGTACTCTGTCAAACATCTCTTGGAGACTATCCATTATTTCAGTAGCAGTTTCCAAATTTTGATGTTTGGTCTGCAGAATATTAGAAATTGAGGCTAAAATATAGCATTTAGCCATTTCATTGGCCTTTTGCCATTTATCATAAAGTCTCTTCTCATTTCTATGAGCATTCTCTGGTGGTATTGAGGCTCATGCCTGGGTTAAAACATATTTATAATTTTCAGCAGTCAGGACAATATATAGATTTCTTTTCCAATCAATATAATTATCGCCAATAAGTTTGTTTTGATTCATAATAATAGTAAGTGGGCTTAAGGAAGACATTTATGAAAAATAAAACATCCATGCATTAATATTTGGAAAATAATATTCACAATAAAAATCTAAAAATGTAAAAAACATAAGTGCATTTTATTTTATTGTAACGGTAACCTAGTACCGCTTTGGCAAGCTATCCGTTGGGAAAGTCATGCCGCCACTTACCAGACCCAATTAACTATTATATTATTTACTTTCATGTCGTAACATGATAAATAACTATCGTTATTTTTTAGGGCCAAAATTTTGTTAACAGAGCTTCGTTGGGAAGGTTAATAACAAATTTTGTTGAGTGTATAACCATTGTTTTAATCTACGTATTTTTCATATCATGTAGCCACCGTTACGGTGATCAACAGATTAAAAAATATTTCGATTTTATCTTTAAAGAAGTTCATCAAATAAAATGTCTAATATATATACCCTTCGTAGGGAGCATCACCATATCATGAAGTCGATGTATATATATAATTTTATTATTGAACTAACAATGGAGCCCGTTGGAAAATTATCTTGAATCTTCCCTCTCCCACTCAATATTTTAAAGTTGGTTTTTCCTTTTAAAACATACATATATTGTTAATTGCACACTTCCTATAATATTATCTAAGCGATGTATTATATTATTAAATATTTGCAAATTTCAAATAATATACATGAATTCATGTTATATGAATGACATATATTATTATACATAGAGTGGCACTACCTATTCTATATGACATGTTATCATGGCATGTTCACATCTAAAACACAACATATAGAAAATTTAAATAATCTCAATTCATGATTTTTCTAAAAAATATTAACCCTAAGCCTAATCTTCATTGGGCTTCATGTCAATATCTTTTCTCTTGGATTATCTTTGTTGATGGCTTTGGTTAATATGGGCTTTAAATTTATTATTGGTCCAAATTTTTAAGTTTAAAGAAAATAAAATAAAATTTTAAGTAAAACTTTTGGACAAAAAATAAATTTAAT